>MUHK01004507.1:18470-29137 GCA_002151225.1 Paramoeba pemaquidensis
AAAGAAGAAATAAACAATTTTATTGATTCACCATCTTACGACCCACTATCTCTTTTATCCTTTATTCACCCATTGGACAAGGATATCGGAAAACCCCTTGCCTTCAAGGCCAAGATCGGCACAATTTTCACAAGTGTTTGTCTAGACACTGGAGCAGGACTTAATGCAATCAGTGCAAAGTTCTTAAGTCAACCAGGACTTAAAAAAGTAAAGAAAGTTCAGTTGGATAAACCAATGTTTGTCCAAGTAGGGAACTCAGCAAAGGCTGCACTCAACAAAGCAGTATTTTTGTCATTTGAAGTGGGCAAGAAGTCTGATGGTCTTTGGTTCTTAGTTGTGGATAAACTTCCCCTCAATGTATTAATTGGAGCTACATCAGCTCAAAGATTAGGCATTGAGATTAGAAAGGATGCCACTTACTGGGATGGAATTAGACTGATCAATTCCAAAGGACTAGAGAGCCAAACAGCAGATCTCTTATCCATGAAAGCTGAGTTCTGGGACAAGCCTACAGCTCCAGTAGATACAAGAGTCACTCATAACATCACAATACCTCCTAGACACCAGAAAGTGATAGAGGTACTGGCGGAAAGACCAGAGGGTGCCCGCGAGGGTTACTTAAATCCAAATTTTGCACAGACAGGCAAACTACACACTAGTCCAGGACTAGTTCAGTTTGATGAGAAAACAGGACTGGCAAAAATTTTGGTAGCTAACCTTTCAACAACACCCCAAACCTTGACACCAAAGAAGCCCATTGGCCAAACTATGTGGTGCACATTGCAAGATGCGGCTGAGACAGACATAGTCAGCTTGTCAAAGAGGTCATTCCACGCATGTGATGCAAGTCACCTCAATAGAGGTCCAGACAAACGAAAAGGAAAAAAGAAAATTGAGAGGAATCCACCTGAGGCTGATGTGAAGGTAATTGTGGATGCAGATTACATTCATAATTTACCTGAGGCTGTAGGAAAATCCAATGTCAACAAGGATTCACTCACAGTCACACCCATCAACCTTGCTAAGGTGATTCTGGGTAACGACACCCCTCATTATGTCAATGGCTGGAAGAACACTACAGATCCTATTAGTGAGGACTTGACCATAGACAAGATTATATCTCTCCTCTCTGCACAAGGTTGTGTTGATCACCCAAAGCCACCAACAGATCCAGTCAGGAATAAAGTTTTTCAGCAATTTGAACTAGAGAAGACAAATCTCTCTTCAGACCAAGTTGAACAATTGATAGACTTACTCCTTGACTATAAGGATCTATGGGATGATGAGATCAGGGGTGGGAAAATTAAACACACCCCTCACACACAGTGTGACATCAACCTGGAACCTGGTACAAAACCAAGAAGGGGCAAGGTGAGGCGAACTTCACCACAAGAGGACGAATTGGTCAAAGACCACATTAATAAGATGTATCAGCATGATGTAATTAGACCATCCAATTCATCCCGGGCATCTCCAATATTATTGGTTCAAAAGAAGAATGGGAAAACGAGATTCTGTGTTGACTATTGCAAGTTGAATGAAGTCAGCATCAAAGATGCATACCCACTCCCTAGAATGGATGATATCTTTTCAGTACTGGGAAAAGCATCTTATTATACCACGATTGATCTGACAGATGCGTTCTGGTCAATCAGGGTAAGGGAAGAAGACATACCCAAGACAGCGTTCATAACTAAGTATGGACTTTGGGAATTCATATCAATGCCATTCAGCTTGACAAATGCACCAGCTACTCAGCAACACTTTATTGAAGCAGTGTTACAAGGCCTGCTATGGGAATGCTGTTTTGCTTACATAGACGATATACTATGAAGAAGTGGCAATGGTCTTATTGGAGGTGTTTGCTGATTTTGGGGTTCCCAAATCAGTTCAACATGATCAAGATCCATTGTTCATGAACCAAGTTTTGGACAGACTGAGACAAGCAACCCATTGGAAAACAAAAGCAGTGATGTGCTATTTTCCTTCACAAAATGGAGCTGTCGAAAGATATGTGGGAGAGTTTAAAAAAGTTCTTTACAAATTGATCAATGGTGAATCTTACAATTGGGACTTGTATGTTCCTGTAGTGCAAATGTCTTTAAATCAACTAATATTACCTAGACATAAATCAGCACCATTCTCAGTAATGTTTGCAAGAAAAGCTAATAAGTTTGAAAACTATGAGTCTGTGAGAAAAGAGCTGAGCAGTGTGGATGATCTGATGGAGAGAAATGAAAAAATGTTGGAAGCAGTTTATCCTGCATTGGAAAAAAGGTCATTGGAAGTTGGGCAGAAGAGGGCAGATAAGCATAATAAAGATGCAAGAGGAAAGGAAAAGAAAATAACAATTCTTAAACTTGGTACAAAAGTGATGAAAATGGTGGATATACGTTCAGATAAGCAAAGTGAGAGATTTGAAGGACCTTATACAGTTGTCAAATATGATGCTGAAATGAAAGGTTATCTTCTGGTTGATGAGATGTGGGAATTAAGAGATGGATGGGTACCTATTGCGAGATTGAAGGTTATCAGAGGAAGACAGAATGAACAGAATAAAAATAAGGGAAAGGAAAAGCTGAGTAAACAGAGTGAAGAGGAAGAGGAAGATATGATGGAAGAGGAAGAAGAGGAAGATGAAGAGGAAGTATATGAGGTTGAAGAGATATGTGGAAGTAAAGGGAGTCCTGGAGATAAGCAGTACCTGGTTAAATGGAAAGGATATCAAGAACCAACTTGGGTAAGTGAAGAAAATATACTAACCAAACAAACAATCTGAAAATTCTACAGGGAATATCAACAGGGACTTTGGCATACTCCAGGAGTGAAGGAAACCAAGCAGGTGAAGAAGAAAGCTGTGACAAAAAGGAGAAGAGTTGAGAACAATGATGATGACGAGCTACTGATGGTGGGGGTACCAATGAGGAGACTGTGAATGGGGGGATGTAAGAGGGTGTTTAAGGGGATTTGGGGGACAACAGTTGTAAGAGGAGGGGGCTATATTCAAGTGAGTTGTCACAACTCATTGGATGAGTTGCTAGGGGGGGGTATGATTGGGGAATGGGAAACAGGGGGGAAGTTTTTATGACTTGGGAGGGATTTGAACCTGGGACCTGGAGCTTGGAGCTGTGGGATCTGAAGCGATTCAAACTCAGGACCTTGTAATTAATTATGTGGATGATGATGTCAGCAAGGGAGCATTGTGGATGGACTCTGTGGGAGATGGAGGAGCGTGGAAGAATGGGACAGAAGAAAGGAGTTCTTGGAAAAGGGGAGTTTATTGTGATTTGTTTCTTGTATTAAAATTTCCTTGTTTAAAGTGAACTATTCTTTATTCTTTGTTCTCTGAGGGTATACACAATCATTTCCATTAACTTCCCTGAGGCCCATCACTCTTTCTACTATCATCTGGCAGTGGTCTGATGCTCCTTCCTCGCTGAACCACATTCTTGTCATTTGCTGCCTGGAGCTGTCACACAGGCTGGTGAATGTGGATAACTCACTTGATCTTGCGTCCAGCAGGAATTGGTGGAAAGCTGCCTTCAGGTCTAGGTCTGCCATGAACATCACTTTCTGGGCTTTCTTCAGGATGTCTGCAATTCTTGGCAACATGTAGGTGTGTTTCTTGGTTCTGTTCAGGGTGTTCAGCTGTCTCATGTCAATGCATAGTCTGATGTCATCAAATGCCACCACTCCTGCCGATTTTTTGTCGACAGCAAGGAGCAGATTGTTGTTGCAGTTTCCAGGCACCGCTGGTTTGGACCATCCATTCTTGCGCCACTCTTTCAGTCTTTCAGCTACTTTCTGTTTCGCTTTGGCCAGTACTGGGTATAGGCATTCATGTGGTAGGCCTCCTTGCAGGTTTCCCAGACGAACAAGCAGCCATTGTGGATGACAGAGAGTGGGTTGAGGAGAACACAGCAGACATGAGAGAGGAAGTTCAAGCAAGTGCGAACAAGCTGAAAGAAATTGACAAGATTGTGGGGCAAGTGTTAGACAAGAACGAAAAACTGCCCAAAAGTGCGGTCTGCAACTGACCTGATGCAGTTTATTCATTTAATATAGCACCGGACATGAAGACCTGGGTATGGCAAAGAGATCTTTCGAAGTTGAAGCCAAAAGATGGGAAGAAATGAAGAGAGAAGGGAAAGTAGACAATTGTAGACTTTGGCTGCCACTAGAAGTTGAAGGAGAACGCACACTAGCCCTGTACAATATGGGCACAACAAGATCGTTTTGTGACAAAGAGTTCATTTTCACATTTTTCTTCTTGGTGATCTTTTGGTTGGTGTTACCATGCTGAGCAACCTGTGCTCCAGTCTTCTCTTCTTCTTTCTTGTTGTCTGGTTCTTCCTATGATCAGGGAATGGGAAACAGGGGGGAAGTTTTTATGACTTGGGAGGGATTTGAACCTGGGACCTGGAGCTTGGAGCTGTGGGATCTGAAGCAATTCAAACTTGGGACCTTGTAATTAATTATGTGGATGATGACGTCAGCAAGGGAGCATTGTGGATGGACTCTGTGGGAGATGGAGGAGTGTGGAAGAATGGGACTGAAGAAAGGAGTTCTTGGAAAAAGGGAGTTTTATTGTGTTATGTTGTTTGTATTAAATTTCCTTGTTTAAAGTGATCTATTCTTTATTCTTTGTTCTCTGAGGGTATTCACAATCATTTCCATTCCTTGGCTGCACCTTCCAGTAAATGCCACTCTTGTGTTGTTTGTGCTTCCACCCCCCCCCTGCCATCCTGGTTGCACCTAAACTTCTGATAATAAATCCTCCTGTTTCATTTGCACCTGAAACAGCCCCTTTGCCATCTCACCATTTCCAATGACTGTCTCCATAATATCCAATTCCAGAGGCAATGATTCTGAAGGTTAAGGAGAGCTAAACATCCCCCTTAAAACTTAAATTTTAATATTAAAAAAAAATCCATTTCCCTTATTTCAGGTTTTATCTTCTGTAAAATAATGTAAAGCTCAGAAAAAGAAAGAAAAGGAATGAAATATTTTTTGGAAAAAGAAGCCATTTATTTTTTGGAAAAAGAAGCCATTTCTTTTTCCAAAAAAAAATCTAGAAATTTGTGAAAATGCCATTCTTCAATTGTTTGAATGTTCAACAAATAGTGAATTTCATCCTTGCTGCATTTTTTGAGTGAAGAGATTGTATTTTTTGTTGAAGGAATGGACATTTTTGTTGATTTATCTCCTTTCACTTGATGATCTTAAAAAATCAAATTTAAAAAAGGAGAATGAAAAAGCTGGAGAGACAATGAAAAAGAAATGATATCTAAACTAAAAAAAAAAATAATAAAAGACAACCATTTCTTGTTTGAGATAAAACAGTTTGAAACACAAAAAGAGGGTGTGAGGGATGCTTAATTTCACTCAATTTTGTTGAAAACTGCTGTGCAGTTGTTTCTTTCAAAGTGAACCCTTTTGACCTGAGAAAAACAAATAAATAAATGGAAGGGAAGGAGAGGGAGGGAGAAGGAGAGGACTTTGACCAAGAAACAAGTTGAGAGAGAGTAATAAGTGTGTTAGCACACATATGATACACAGGGATTGGAGGTTGAGTTTTTCCTGGAAACAAAAAAAAAAAAGGAAATAAAATAAATGGCAGGTTCCCAAAGGAATAAAAATTAAATTACCTCCCAATGAAAGAAGAGCAACTGTTGCTCCTGCAACAAAATCAACTGGACACAACTGCAAGAACAAAAGAAAAAAGGGTCAGCAAAATCAGATTCCCACAATTTGTTGATTCTAAATGCAAACATTGAATTGAAAAGGAAATTGTGAAAGTAGTGGGTCGAGGCTGTAAATTTCCTCTTGAATTAACCCACACATCAACAAATTGACAAAGTCTTTTTTGTTTCCTGCCCCTGAAATGGTTGAATTTGCTTGAAGAATTTTAAAATTGGAAATGAGAGAGAAGGAACAAAGAAAAAGGAAAAATAACTTATTGTCCCAGGCCGAATGATGAGAGAATTGAGAGAAAATTCACACATTGTTAGCATAACCAGCTGTTCTGCCACCCATTTACTCTGCAAATAGAAATAATTAAAATGTGTGTTGTGTGTGTTTTTTTATATTGAAATTGTGTGTTGTGTGTGTATCTGGACCTTTCTTTACCTGAGCATATCCACCCTTTGAAGAAAGACCAGTGGTAGGGGTTGGGCAAACTTCCTCTAAAACCCCCCCACAAAGCAGCCCCAAAGTAGAAATGTGACAGAATAACACCTCTCTTTCCCTCTCTTTCTTTCGTTTTCCATTGATGAAAAGAGAAAGGGCCAGGAGATTAGAGGTGCCGCATACATTTGGAAGATGGTGGGCTGAGTAGGGGAGGGCCCAGTTAACCATTGCCCCACAGTGAATTGTAATAGTGATGTCACTTGTGAACAGAAAAAGTGATTTTTTGTCAATCTGAACCAAAAAATCAGGACAAAAGAGAAAGAGAAAGAGAAAGAGAAAGAGAAAGAGAAAGAGAAAGAGAAAGAGAAAGAGAAAGAAAGAGAAAGAGAAAGAGAAAGAGAAAGAGAAAGAGAAAGAGAAAGAGAGAAAGAAAACCCCAAAAAACTCCTTCTCTAAATCTCCTTTCACTGCGCACAACCTGCCCCCTCCCCACCCCACCCCCCCNCCCTTCGATAGAGAGAGAGAGAGAGAGAGAGAGAGAGAGAGAGAGAGAGAGAGAGAACCCAAAAAACCAGTCGCACCGGTCAGAAGAACAACTTCATTGGGGGGAAGGGGTGAAGGGGGGGAAGAGGAGAGAGGGGAAAAACTGAAGAAAAAAAGTGGTAAACAACAACAAACAACACCAACACAACAATATCATTGACCTGTCCTTCATTTGTTTATACTGTTTGGTCACAAGACGAAAGCCTTTCAAAACTTCTCTCTCCCACACCATCACCTGATCTCTTGTTGGCTCTTTCCCTTCCTCTCCCTTCATCATCCTCCTGATTAATTCCTGGTTTAGGATTTTTTTTTGGATAAATAAAATGAGTTTTTGCTGGGGGTGTGATTGTAAGGATATGTACCTGAATTGAAGCGAGGTTTGGGTGTGCGGAAAGGTCTTTTGGTGAAATTGTCACATCAAATTGATCCTTTAAAGCCCTGGATAGACGCCCAACTGCCATCGAATCAACCCCCAAATCAACAAGAGAGAGAGATGAGAGGCTGTTGTCTCCCTGAAACAGATAAGTGTTTTAAAAAAAGTCGCTAGCTGAGTGTGAGTGTGCGTAAATGTGTTTGAAACCTCAGAAAGATGCTTTTCAAGGAGTGTTCCCCCAATTGTCTCTTCCAAAACCTCTACTAACTTTGGATCCAAAAGGGGAAAGGTGGAAAGAGGAGACAAAGAGGAAGAAGAAGAGGAAGAGGAAGAGGAAGAGGAAAAGGAAGAAGAGAAAGAAGAGGAAGAGGGAGAGGGAGAGGAAGAGGAAGAGGAAGAGGAAGAGGAAGAGGAAGAGGAAGAGGAAGAGAGGAGGGGGCGAAATCGAGAGAGAAGGGCAGGACGACACTTTTTTCCAATTGAAGCAAGAAGGCCATTTTGAACAGAAAATTCCTCTTTTGTGTTTTTGGTGTTGCAAGGGAGAGAATGTTTAAATGAAAAAAATTGTCAAAAGAGGAATGGGGGAAAGATAGCACACAAACCAGTCACAAAAAAAACTGGATTCGGGATTTCATAATGCTGTGAAGGGAAGGAGGGAGAAGGGAAGGGGAAGGAGTTAGAATGGAGAAAAGCAAAAAAAAGAACGAAAAATAAAAACTTTAAATCCCTTCTGTTGAGAGGCTTCTCTGTGAAAAAAAGAGAGAGTGCGGAGTGAGTGAGCGGGAGCAAGTGAGGAAGTGGGTGTCATAAGAATACCGGAAAGAATTTTGGAGAAGCTTTATAGCTGGATTTAAGGGGATATCAAGAGAACTCACCCCATCTAAGCTCTCAAGGCTAACACCTGACAAAAAAAAATGCTCAGAAAGGGAAGAAAGAAGAAAAAAAAAGAAGGAAAGAAAGAAGAAAAGTAGAAAGAAAAGAAGAGGGAGAAACAGCGCGGTCATGGACAGTGAATCGTAGTTTGAAGAAAGGAAAACCTGCTTGAGAAGCAAGAGAAGAAGAAGGGACAACAACAGATGATACAGTTTGCAAAGAGCTATTTCCCCATACAAAAATCTAAAAGATAGAGAAATAAATAAAAATGGAAGAACGGAGAGAGGAGGGTGAGGGGAAGATAACCTGGGAAATAAAAGGAATATTTTCATACTCTTTCTCCAGGGGAGAAGGTGCCACAAAACAACCTGAAAAGAGCAGTAGGAAGGCGGGAGAATTGATGAGTGGGAAGAGGAAAAAAGAAAAAGTTGTGGGGAAACTGGGGAGAAAAACCTTGCTGGAGTTTAAAAAATGATTTTCGTCGATCAATAATTTGAATTTCATTGCTGAAGAGAGAGAGAAGGGTGGTTGGAGGTGAGAACTTTGATAGAAAGGGGAGATGAGGAGGAGGGAAGTATTACCCTATCATTTGAGCAATATCTCCAGTTTTAAAAAACCTTTTTCCATCTATTGTCACAAATTCATCGCCAGGTGTCACACCTAAAATTGATTAAAAATCCAGGCGACCACCTCCTTACTCACACACATCACACTCACCCCCACACTCACACCCCCCACATTCGCATTGCCGCCACATACCTTTGTTAGAAAAATAGCCAGGGGTTAACCGGGGTGTGTGCGCCACAACCTCACCCCGTGGGTATGGCTTATCTGTGGGAGAGTAACCAAGAAGGGGACAGGGAAGAAGCCTTGGTGGGTGTGAGTGGAATGGATGGACAGAGGGAGGGGGGAGGAGAAAGACCTCACATCTGCAGCTTCAGAAATTGCTCCGTTGCTTGCCAAACCTCCAGTTTCTTGGGAAAAAAAAAGGGGGGGGGAGGACAGAAATCAATGAAAGATAATAAATGATGGCTGTGAGGTCGAAAGAAAAAAAAAGTGCGTGTATGTATGCATGTGTACCTGTTGTCCCATAACCACTGACAATCATCCGAGAAAATACCCGAGTGACCCACTTTTTTACCTTTTTTCGAAATGAGTTCAGAGAGCGGAGAGAGAGAGAGAGAGAGAGAGAGAGAGAGAGAGAGAGAGAGAGAGAGAGAGAGAGAGAGAGAGAGAGAGAGCACTTGGGGGGAGAGNAGAGAGAGAGAGAGAGAGAGAGAGAGAGAGAGAGAGAGAAAGAGAGAGAGAGAGAGAGAGAGAGTACTTGGTGGTCAAGAGGTGCACCAGTTGAAATAAGCACTTGTATTCTGTTTCCGAGAGGGTGTCTGGGTATAGGGAAATAAATAAATGGAGAGAAAAGGGAAAGAGAAAAAAGAAAAACTTTGCTCGCCACTCATCTTCAACATCATATTTTGCTTCTCCTTTTTTTGTCCTTCGATTCACTTCCCTGGAGAGAGATTCTTCAATCAAATTTTTTTTTGTTTTTTGTTTTTTCCAACTTCCCTTCTTACCCTTCAAATTGCTTCATCAATCCAATCCAAAATGTGGGTGTGGCAGCAAAAACAGTGGGTCTGGATTCCTTAACTTCTTCCATCAAATTTTCCAACCCTCCCGAAGAAAACACAATTCTTCCTCCCTGAGAAGGAGGGAAGAGCGAGAGGGGAAAGGATTTCAGAAGGGAAGAAGGTGAAATGGGGATTTGTTGTTTCCTCAGCAAGAATAACTAGGTATTTACACCAAGGGTGGTGGGCATCGTGTATGTGGTGAGTAATGTGTGGCTGTGAACTTTGGTAAACAAGTCATGAGTCTGTCTCATCATTTCGTAAGCAAAAACAACTGTATTTGCGCCCACAGAAAGAGCACTTTTTCGTGTTTGTGGCTGTATTTTTGAGGGGGGGTCGAAAAAATAAGTCAAAAAAAGAAAAGAAATCTCTGTCTTTCTCTCTATCCCTCTTGATTTAGGTGTGTATGTATGTGTGTGGGTGTATGTGTGTGTGTGTGTACCTTTGCTGTTCCATGGATCATTTCTTCTGTCACAACAATTAACTTTGGTATCCCTGAATGAAAGAAACTTATCAATAGGTCACAAGAATATTTTACAAAAGAAATAAAAACCTGTACTCCCTGAAGAAGGAAGAAGCTTCACAATTTCTCCCTCTCCCTCTCCCCCTCCTCCCCTCTTCCCACTCCCCCCTCTCTCCACCACCCAAAAAGAAAAAACAGGCTGCTTTTCTCCAATTTCAACCACTTCAGAGAATGAAAGAAAAATTCTTTTCTCTCCCTCTCCTTTTCCCTCTCCCTTTCCCTCTCCCTTTCCCTCTCCCTTTCCCTTTCCCTTTCCCTTTCCCTTTCCCTTTCCCTTTCCCTTTCCCTTTCCCTTTCCATTTCCCTCTCCCTCTCCCTTTCCCTCTCCTCTATTTCCACCTTCCTCCCCTCCCATCACAACAACCGACAGAGAAGAAGGGAGAGCCTCGGGGAGGAGAGAGAGAAGAGGGAGATGGGAAGAGGAAATGATGAGAAGTTGGGGGGAGGCATGGTGAAGGAGCTGAGAGAGCTGATCGGGGGTCGTGGATTTGTGCAGAGGGACACAGATAAAGCCTTTTAACATACAGCAAACATCTGGGGGGGGGGAGGGGAGAGAGAGAGAGAGAGAGAGAGAGAGAGAGAGAGAGAGAGAGAGTGGTGTTGC
>MUHK01004527.1:1332-17347 GCA_002151225.1 Paramoeba pemaquidensis
CCCCCTCCCCCCCCCCTCTCTCCTCTTTTTCTCTCTCTTTTCTTTTTCCGTTTTTATGCCCTCTAAAGCCTGTTTCAAAAAAGGCAGTGACAAAGGAAATTGGTTCCGCAGTGGCCAAGTTGTGGTCTGATAGCTTCATTAAAGAATCTTTCAAGGAGCACCACCTTTCTTTCCAAGTTTTTTTTTCGATTTTTTTTCTTTTGCTTTTGTTTTTGTTTTTCTTTTTCTTCAATTTTTTCTCTTTCTTTTTCTCAACGAACACCAAAATCCAGATCCCAGACTCAGCCGCTTATTTCTTTGATAACATCGACCGGATAATGGACACCAACTACAAACCCACTGACACTGATATCTTGCATTGCCGTGCTCGAACAACTGGGATCCAAGAGGTGACGTTTCACGTTGAGGACGCTCATTTTAGGATGGTGGATGTGGGCGGACAGCGTTCTGAAAGAAGGAAGTGGATTCACTGTTTCCAGAACGTGACGGGATTGATTTTCTTCGTTGCTTTGAGGTTTTTCTTTTTTCTTTCTTTTTCTTTTTCTTTTTCTTTTTCTTTTTCTTTTTCTTTTTCTTTTCTTTTTTCTTTTTTTGAATTCCCCCTTTCTTTTAGCGAGTTTGATCAAAAGTTATACGAAGATGAAACAGTGAATCGTATGCACGAGAGTATCATGCTTTTCGCTGAGATTTGTAATTGCCAGTGGTTTAAAGACGCCGCCTTGATTTTGTTTTTGAATAAGAGTGATCTTTTCCGTGAAAAAATCACAAATACAGATCTCAATGTCTGCTTTCCTGACTATGATGGTTCGTTTTTTTTTTTGTTTTGTGTTTTTTTTTGAAAAAAAACCAACCAAACTCTTCAGGTGGCTGCGACTATGAGGCTGCGATTAAGTACATCCGCAAGAAGTTTATTTCCTTGAACCAGAACGCCAGCAAAAAGGTTTTTATTCTTCTTTTTTTTTCGCTCCTTTCTTTCCTCACTTTTTTCCCTTTTTTCCTTCTTCCCAGATCTTCGTGCATGTGACATGTGCGACTGATACAAAGATGGTGCAGAAAGTGTTTGAGGTGGTGAGGGATACCTTGAGAGAGCACGCTTTGGATGAGGTGTTTGGTCTCCAGGATTTGCAGTAATTTTTGTTTTTTTTTTTTTGTTTTTTTGTTTTTGTTTTTTTTTGTTTGTTTTCTTCGTGTGTGTTTGGCAAGGCGGGGAAAGCCCAACATCGAAGCAAATCTGTGTATTGTTTTCGCCCATCTTCATTTGCCAATTCCCCAACAGCAACAACAAAAAAAGAAAAAAAGAAGAAAAGAAAAGAAAAGAAAAGAGGAGAGGAAAAAAAGGAAGGAAAAAAAGATTTTGGCGATCTTTGTGTAATAAATTTTATCTTGAACTTTTGGTTGTTGTGTTTGGTTGTTCGCCAAAGATTTTAAATCTTTTTTTCCTTCCTTTTTTTCCTCTCCTCTTTTCTTTTCTTTTCTTTTCTTCTTTTTGGGGTCGGTAAAGAGGCCATATTTGGGTTCTCCGGGTCACCTGACGGGTCTCTGAAGGCTCGCAAAACCATTTTCGCTGAGCCAGGCAAGCCAAAGCAAAATTTCAGGCATGCCCGAAATAGAGGGGAGAGGGTAGCTTTTTTGGTTTAATGTTTGGTTTTTCGAAAAGGTGGGCACATAAGGCTCCTTCCTCTTCCCCTTCCAATTCCTCTTCTTCTTCCTCTTCCTCTTCCTCTTCGCCTTCACCTTCGCCTTCACCTTCATCTTCATCTTCATCTTCATCTTCATCTTCATCTCCATCCCCATCTCCATCTCCATCTCCATCTCCATCTCCATCTTCCTCTTCATCTTCACAAAATGACACTTATTTTCTCCACGAACGCATTGATGAAATTCTTTCCGTTCGACCAAAGCTCACCCAAACTCTCACCCGGTTTCAACAGACAATGGAAAAGCTCACCAATGACCTCCCTCGACCACTCCTTCTGGATGACCTCCCAAACGACCAGCGGGTTCGATTTGTTCATATATCAGACACACACACACATCATTGGCAGATGAAATTACCTGCTGGGGATGTGTTAGTGCATACGGGAGATCTGTTGGGAAATTATGGGTATGAGTTTGAAAAGTTGGAGAGGCAGTATGATGATGTGGTGGAGTGGTTGGAGAGCGTGGCGGGGAGGTATGATCTTGTTTTAATTGTTCCTGGCAATCATGACTCTGTTCTCGACAAGAGAAAGCGAGCCAAGAACAAAGCAAAACGTCGTGTTGGTAACCTCCCACCTCTCCCCCCAAATGTCAAAATTCTGGATGGAGAGGGGTTGATCTACCGAGGCCTGAACATATGGGGAGAACCTCACCTCACCTGCCGAAAAGAAATTCTGAACAAAAATTATTATTCCAATGCTTTTGAACTCGACTCATCGCTGAGAAAGAAGAAGATGGACAACATCCCCGCCCGACTCCACCTTCTGCTGACTCACTCTCCTCCCTTGGATGGGGGGTTGTGTGGGGGGTCGGGAGATGAGTTGTTAAGCGAGCGGTTGAGAGAGATGAGGAATCCACCGCTTTTTCATTGCTTTGGACACTACCATCAGCCCGGCGTGCGATGGGATGGGAAAACGATATCAATGAATGGGGCACAAGAGAGCTATTTGGGGTTGAGTTCTAAAGTAACCGGTTTTCCTTGGGTGTTTGACGTTGCTTTGGAGAAATGTTGACCAATGTAACAATGAAACTCATAAAAAAATGATGAAACTGAAACCAACCGTCCCTCAAATGGCTCAAATGGCTTGGTCGTTTTTGACGTCAGATTTTTTTGCTTTCGTTGCTTTCATTTTTTTTTTTTTTTTTTTTTTTTGGAGCCCAAAGAATGGCACAAGACGATGGCAACCAAATCGTGAAACTCCTTGATCTCCAACCTCACCCAGAGGGTGGGTTTTATCGAGAAACATACAAATCTGAGAGGACTTGTGATGTTCCGTGGTCTTCTTCTTCCAGATCTATTTCAACTGCCATTTATTTTTTGTTGGCGAATGTTTGAATATTCCTTTTTGTTTTTTCCTTCCAATCGACTCACTTTATCTCCTCTTTTCTACCTTCTCTGCACAGAATGATATCTCTCGTCTTCACCGTATCAAAGCAGCAGAGATGTGGCACCACTACGAAGGTTTGTTTGTTTGAATGTTTGTTTCTTTCTTTTCTTTGACTGAATCCTCTCTTTGATTATTTCACTCTCCTTTCCTTCCTTTCTTAAGGAGAGACACTCACAGTGGTAGTCATCAACGAAGGAAAAGAAAACGACAAAGAAAACAAATGGACATTCGAAGAAATCAAAATTGGAAAAAAAATTGATGAGGTTTCCTGGGCCGAGTTTTGAGAGGGAATGAGTGAGCGCATGAGGGGGGAAAAAGGGGCTCATTTTTCCTCCTCCAAAACAGGGTGAGGTCCCCCAGTACACTGTCCCTCCCAATGTGTGGTTTGGTTCATTTGTCACAAAAAAGAAGGGTTTTGCCTTGGTTGGTTGTACTTGTTCCCCAGGTTGCTCCTCTGCCTCCTCTGCCTCCTCCTTTAATGCAATTGCTCACTCTTCTTCCCTAGGGTTCGATTTCGAGGATTTCGAGATGGCAAAAAGAGAAGATATTCTTCCCCATTTTGACCTCAAGCACCACAAGTTCTTAAAAGAGCTGACGATCTCGTCCGATGTGCCCGTGCCCAAATAAAATTTTGAAAACAAAAAACATTTTTGATATCAATTTAAAAAAACACCTTCACCCCATCAATGGAAATCTCTCTCCCATGTCTCCCTCTCCACAAATCCCTCTCCCCCTGCTCATAACTGGGCAATCAACTGGAAGGTGTCAGCCAACTCAGCAAAATCAAAATCAATCTCAAAAACCTCCAGCGCACAAACAAGATTTGCATCGCCATTAATGACTGTTTAAAAAAAGGTCAGAAAATAAAGAAAAGAATTTTCTTCTTCTTTCAATCTGTCCATCACAAGAAAAGAAAAAACCTTTGTCCTTCAGTTTAGAATGGTCTCCAGAGGACAACAAACCTCCTTTTTTCAAAAGAGACATAAGGAGGAAGAGCTTCGTATCAGTTTCTTTGGGAGAGGCAAGCTTGTATTGTTTCTCGAGTTCAGGATGGGCTGTCAAAAGGAAGAAAAGAAATAAATCAGGAAAAATGAAGTCTTCCACAAAAGCAGTAAAGAAAAAACCTTGGTTAGCAGACGATGCCTGGGTAGATGCAGATGTAGCTCCGAACCCTCCCGAAGAAGGCACAGACTTGGAAGGAGAACCCACTGGGAACCCACTGGAAGGCGCTGCTCCGAACCCGCCAAATCCCCCGGTGGCAGGGCTAGTGACGCCAGTGGCAGGCGGAGCCGCTCCGAACCCGCCAAATCCCCCAGTGGCAGGCCTAGCGACGCCAGTGGCAGGCGGAGCCGCTCCGAACCCGCCAAATCCCCCAGTGGCAGGCCTAGCGACGCCAGTGGCAGGCGGAGCCGCTCCGAACCCGCCAAATCCCCCAGTGGCAGGCCTAGCGACGCCAGTGGCAGGCGGAGCCGCTCCGAACCCGCCAAATCCCCCAGTGGCAGGCCTAGCGACGCCAGTGGCAGGCGGAGCCGCTCCGAACCCGCCAAATCCCCCAGTGGCNGGCAGGCGGAGCCGCTCCCAACCCGCCAAATCCCCCGGTGGTAGCAAATCCTCCAGAGGAGGTTTTTTTTGGGGCAGCCTGCCCAAAGGTGGGTTGGGGCGGACCACCAAATCCCCCGGTGGTAGCAAATCCTCCAAAGGTCTTTTTCCGGGTTGTGTCCTTCTTTCTCGGAGCCGAAAACTTCTTCGGAGTGGCAGGCTGTGTGAAACCCTTCCCTTTCACTGGGAAAGGAGTGACGACAGGACGGGGGGGGACCACGCCCTTTTGCCCCCCAAAGGACTTGGAAGCATCCCTTTCCCAATCTTCCGCAGAGAGGGGATGGAAAGATCCAGTCAAAAGATTGCTGTCGGCCTGGCGGCCTGTTTGTTGGTGTGAGAAATGAGACGAGTTAACAAAAAAAAAAAAAACTCACCAGGGTTGTCTCGGAGCCAAGAGATGGAACCGCGCACATAGTCATCTCCATTTGCACCAGAGGGAGGCGATGAGTGGCTTGAGAACCGTCTAAAGAGAAAAGGACAAAATTAAGACACAGAAGAAGAAGAGGAAAGAAGAAAAAGAAGAAAGCAAACTTGCACCAAGACGCCTGACCACTAAAAACGCTGTCCATTCCAATGAGTACCACGTGACAATCCTCATTTGGGTGTGTTTGTTTCCTTGCAAAGTACTCGGTCTTGTCCCTGATGATAGTTCAGGAAAAAAAGAGAGAGAGAGAAAGAGAGGGCCGGCTGAGAAAAAGAGAGAGAACCTTAAAGTCAGCAGGCTAACAATACGATGCAAATACCACCGAGGACCATACGGAACAAATACCAAAATGTAATCAGATTCTTCTGGCTTTGCTGGGACCCCTCCAACCTTCCCTTCTAGAATTCGTTCGTCATTAAACCCATCAGGTTTCATCTCCAGTTTTCGTTGTTGTGGGCGATGAGGAGCAGGTGTGGCAGTATTTCTTCGGTGCTCCAAAAGGAGAAGGCGTGCCAATCCAGAGACTTCCTTCAAAGGGCGGGACTCATTGTAGAGTCCAGAGTCAATATCACTTGGTCTGTGGGGGCGCGTGAGGTGAGAAAGAGTCTCAAAAATCTCAAAATCTCTCCAAAACAAACCTATAGCCAGGAACCAAGACACGGAAGCCTCTCTTGCTGTATTTGAAGAGACGGATTTCGTACGTGAGACTCCTTCGAGTCAAGTCAACCAAATTGTACCTGATTTTTTTTAGGATCAATTTTCCGAGAAAAAAATAAAACAAAACAAAACAAAACAAAATCACACCTTTTGGTGAGGGCTCGGCGGCAACGAGGCAAACACCAAACACGAGAACCATCATAGCCGGCTGTACAAGAATCAATATCGAAGCCCATCAAAACCTCAGCTAAGGAAAAAATAGGGTTCAAAAATTTGAAGAGATAGAGAGAAAAGGGAAAAAAGGATCAAGAGTTATTTTTTTAAACCTGGACTACGATACATACGAAGGATAATTTGTACATGTCGCATGGGGTATTGGCCAATGATAGTAACTGCGTTTTTGGTTCGAATAATTTCCAATGCCTTGACATTGGATTGGATTGTGGTGTAGATTGAACGGATTTTCTCGTTCGCTTGCTCATCCGTGAGGCCGTACAAGAAGAGATCCACATCGGAACCCTTGGATTCTTCCTCTCGTGACTGGCCCGCCAAATCTAAACAACGAATCACCGCCCCTCCGGCAGCAAAAGTGTTCGACCAGTCCAAACCTTTCAGAACCCCAGAAGTGAATTCATCCCACTTGGCATTGTACACAGCCTCGCTCGCAACAACGGAAGATCCGACTGGGATGGGGTCATTGACTTGGTCCTCAAAAAGAGCTGGGATAGCCTTCTCCTCAGCTGACAGTTGTTGTTTGGTGAAAGTGTGGAGATTTTGAAAAACATCAACAAGGTGGACGTGGGGATCATTCACGCCATCGCAGGAAGAATAAGAATAAGAATAAGAGGATTCGTTAGAGGACACAAATTTTTCACGAAGCTTATCCTCCTCGTCCTTCATGGACTGGAGAGAAGAAGGGAGCGAAGAGGCGGCCATGGCAGAGAAAAAAAGCAAACGAAACGCCAGTCACCAGAGAGAACACAAAAGAATGCGCGGATTAAGCAACAGCGCTAATTCTGGTGAGTGGGCGCAAAAAAAGAGCGTCTCTTTCAGCAAATACTGCAGCGAAAAAATCTTTCCAAATTTAGATTTTTTTTTTTGTTGGCGATCACAAAAAAAATGCCTTTTTTTCTGCGCTAAAATATTTTTTTCATGCTATTTTTTCGAAAAAATGAAAATCTTTGCGGCCTGTTGGTGAAAAAGAAAAAAAAAAAAAAAAAAAAAAAAAAAAAAAAAAAAAAAAACGGCTTGTTATGACTCCAGCGAGGTTCGAACTCACGACTTTCAGCGTGTAAAGCTGACACTCTGCCAACTGAGTTATGGAGCCTTTCTTGCAAATTGCAAAAAATTATTTATTTATATTATTTTATGTATTATAAAACAAAAAAAAATTTCTCGGTGGGCTGCACACCCCCGGTGGCAACCCCCCCCGCAAGCCTCTCATCTTTCTGTTTCGTTTTCAGGGAGACTCCCACCCAAGCATTGGGGGTTGGACCTCAACATCTCCCTTCAAACATGTCCAAAAAAATCCACCCTCCTTCTGGTTCTGAGGAAGTATGGAGACTCTTCAACTCTAAAGAGCCCCATCGCTCTGGGGTTGCCCTTTTCTTTCTTTTTTTTCTTTTATTTCAACTTGTTCAAATTCCCTCCCCCCCTGTTACAGGTGGCTATGTACGACACGAGGGAGTTTTCCTTTGAGTCCAACCCCGACCTGCCATTTGGAACCTACTTTATTCTTGCAGAGTGCATTGGGAAAGGGCTTGGCGCAGGTATCAGACAAATCAAAATCAGAGTGAAGGCTTGGGAGGGGGATAGACTGGTGGTTGATGAGGTGGAGCACATTTCCGCTCGAGACCCCAGTTATTTTAAACAGATTGAATTTTTTGGGAAGAAAGGGTCCAAGAAGAAGGGGAAAGGGGAAAAAGCAAAGATCTCAGTGATTTTTTCTGGGAATGCTCATCAAAGTTTGAGAAATCTGAGGTTGCAAGCAGGTGTTTACTACAAACCCCATCTGTCTGCCCTTTCATCCCTCCCCTCCCTCTCTACTCGTTCTCTTTCGTCCCAGAGAGAGGATGAGAGGAGTTCCCCGAGTGGGATGTTGCTCGGGGCGGCGAGAGAGAACCCTTTTTTCTCTCGTTCAATTGGAAAAAAAAAGGAGACATTTGCTGTTGATATTCCTGTTACTTCTCCCATTCTTTGTGATAACTCTTCTTTCTCCTCTCCCCCTTCCTCCCTCCCCCCTTTCTCTCCTTCTGCTCCCTCCTTATGGTCCCCTTCAGTGATCCCCAGAAGTACGAGTCCTTCTCATCAATCCAATTTCGAGTCTGACGACCCCCCCTGTGGCCCCCCTGAGGTCCAACCTCCTGCTCCCTCTGCTCCCTCTTCTCCCTCTTCTCTTCTGAGCGATCTTCTTGACCAACTCGAAGCTCAGTTCTCTTCTCTCCCCCCCCCCCCAGATGAGGCTTCTCTTTCCTCTGTCGACCTTGAATCCCTTCTCCATGAGCTCTCTCAATCTCCTTCTCTTCTTCCTTCTTCTTCCCCCATGGTTTCCCCTTTTGAAGAAACCTTTCCTTCTTCTCCAGTTCCGATTTCTCATCCTCTGATTCTTTCTTTTGTTGGTGATTTGGAGGTTTTGAGAAGGGGAGAAGGAGAGAGGGAAGGGGGAGAAATTAAAAGGGGAGGGCAGTTTGGGAGGGAAGCTGAAGAGCAAAAAGAAAAAGAACAAGAACAAGAACGAGAAAAACAAGAACAAAAAGAAAGGGAGGAGCAAGAACAAAGAGAAAGGGAGGAGCAAGAACAAAGAGAAAGGGAGGAGCAAGAACAAAGAGAAAGGGAGGAGGAAGAAAAAGAAAGAGAAGAACAAGAACACAAAAAAAGAGAAGAACGAGAAGAGGAAGAGCGAAAAGAAAGGGGGGAGCAAGAACGAAAAGAAAGAGAAGAACACAAACGAAAAGAAAGAGAAGAGGAAGAGCAAAAAGAAAGAGAAGAACAAGAGCAAAAAGAAAGAGAAGAACAAGAACAAAAAGAAAGGGAAGAGCCCAAACGAAAAGAAAGGGAGGAGCAAGAACTAAAAGAAAGAGAAGAACAACAGCAAAAAGAAAGAGAAGAACAACAGCAAAAAGAAAGAGAAGAACAAGAACAAAAAGAAAGAAAAGAACACGAACGAAAAGTAAGAGAAGAACAAGAGCAAAGAGAAAGCGAACAAGAGCAAATAGAAAGGGAAGAACACGAACAAAAAGAAAGGGAGGAGCAAGAACTAAAAGAAAGAGAAGAGCGAGAAAAAAAACAAAGAGAAGAACAAGAACAAAAAGAAAGAAAAGAATATGAACGAAAAGTAAGAGAAGAACAAGAGCAAAGAGAAAGAGAACAAGAACAAATAGAAAGGGAAGAACATGAACAAAAAGAAAGGGAGGAGCAAGAACTAAAAGAAAGAGAAGAGCGAGAAAAAAAACAAAGAGAAGAACAAGACCAAAGAGAAAGAGAACTAAAAGAAAGAGAAGAACAAAAACGACAACAAAGAGAAGAACAAGAACAAAAAGAAAGAGAAGACCAAGAACAAAAAGAAAGAGAAGACCAAGAACAAAAAGAAAGAGAAGACCAGCAACAAAAAGAACGAGAGGAACAAGAACAAAAAGAAAGAGAAGAACAAGAACGAAAGCGAAGAGAAGAACAAGAACAAAAAGAAAGAGAAAAACAAGAACAAATAGAAAGAGAAGAACAAGAACAAAAAGAAAGAGAAGAGCGACAACAAAAAGAACGAGAGGAGCGAAGAGAAAAAAAAGAAGATCAACAAAAAAGGAGAGAAGAACAAGAACAAATAGAAAGGGAGGAGCAAGAACGAAAAGAGAGAGAAGAACACGAACGAAAAGAAAGAGAAAAACAACAACAAACAGAAAGGGAGGAGCAAGAACGAAAAGAAAGAGAAGAACACGAACGAAAAGAAAGAGAAGAAAAAGAGCAAAAAGAAAGAGAAGAGCAAGAACAAAATGAAAGAGAACATGAGCAAAGAGAAAAAGAACAAGAACAAAAAGAAAGAGAAGAACAAGAGCAAAAAGAAAGAGAAGAACGACAACAAAAAGAACGAGAGGAACAAGAGCGAAGAGAAAGAGAAGAACATCAACAAAAAGAAAGAGAAGAACAAAAACAAGAACAAAAAGAAAGGGAAGAACACGAACGAAAAGAAAAGGAGGAGCAAGAACTAAAAGAAAGAGAAGAACAAGAACAAATAGAAAAAGAAGAACAAAAACAAAAAGAAAGAGAAGAATACAAACGAAAAGAAAGAAAAAAACGAGAAGAGGAAGAGCGAAAAGAAAGAGAAGAACAAGAACAAAAAGAAAGAGAACAAGAACAAATAGAAAGAGAAGAACACGAACAAAAAGAAAGAGAAGAACAAGAGCAAAAACAAAGAGAAGAGGAGGAGCGAAAAGAAAGAGAAGAGCAAGAACTAAAAGAAATAGAAGAGCAAAAGGAACAAAAAAAAATAGAAGAACAAAGCGAAGAAAGGGGGGAAGGCAGTCAAGAGAAAGGGCAAGAAGAAATCCAAAAAGAGAGGGGGGGCGAGAGGAAAGAGATGAGAGAGAAAGAGAGAAGAGAGAGAAGAGAGAGGAGAGAGGTGGGTTTGATGGTTTGCCAGCAGTCAGATACTGTGCTTGAGACACCAGGTTCTCTCTCTCTCTCTCTCTTTCTCTCTCTCTCTCTCTCTCTCTCTCTCTCTCTCTCTCTCTCTTTTGAACGGTCTTCTCTTTCCTTGCTTCTTTTTTTTGCAGGGTTGTGGGGGTGGATCACCTGGAGTACAAATCCAATGTATTTCCCTCTCTTTTTTCTTCCCCCCCCCTTTCTTCCTTTCCTTTTCCTTTCCCTTTTCTTTTTCTCATTTTGCTTTCCAGATTTTCATTTTTTGGGTAACAAGAAAAGAAATCGCTTTTATTTATTGTGGGTGGCCTTTGCCGGGAGCCAAGACGTCAGTCCGCAAAAACGTCGAGGGGAAGAGTCAGATGCTGAGCTCTCCCGTTTGGTCCAACTTCACAAATAACTCACAAAACACTCAAAATGGCTCCCAAAACACTCACAAAACGTCCCTCTGGTGTGTTAAAACGCTCAAGGGAGCTTTCAGTTGTTGGGGGTAAAATGGGATAATAAAATGAGTTCCATAACGCACACACAGTCATTTATTTTTGTGTTTTGTTTGTGTGAATGTCAGGGGTGATGTTTTGGCAAAGAAAGTTCAATATTTTCATCACCGGCTGAAACCCAAGCACAGAAGAAAAGTTTTTTTTCAGTCTTCTTTTTTCGTTGGTTGGTTGGGTGGTTGGTAAAAATTTTCATCTTCATCTTCATCTTCATCTTCATCTTCACAGGATGCCGGGCAGGTTCCTTTTCTTTCTTTTTGGTTGGTTGGTTCGGGTGTTTTCTGTCTCTAAACTCAGCTTCCAGAAACGACAAGGACCGCCATTAGAAAGCCCAACAGGGAAGAAATCAAAAACCTCAAATGGCGCTCAGAAAAAGGAGTTGAATATGGTTTGTTTCTTTTGGTTGTGTTGGTTGGATTGGATGGATGGAGAAAAAGCTCACTTTCTTTTTCTCCAGGAGAAGGAAGAGAAAAAGGAAGAGAAAGAGAAAGAGGAAGAGCCCTCGGTCTCCTCGGGACCTGTTACCCTCTTCCGCCGGGGAGGTGGGCGCCCAAGACTTCAATAGCATCCTCTTCCCAAAGCAAGCAAAATCTGTCTGCAGGGGATGTCTCCAGAACTCAGGTTGGTTGGAGAAAAAACAAACTCATAACTTTCTTTTTTTTCTGATCTCTCATGGTGTGTTGGTTGTGTTCGTTGGTTGGTTGGTTGGTTGTTTGGCCCCTGTAGAAAAAAACTCATTCCTTTCTCAGGGAGAAGATTGGGATGTCGCGATGTGGTGGAAGGGGATTAAAGATATTCAGGTCGAGCAACGATTTTTTGAGTTTCTTGCTCGACCAACGGACCCGACGTAAACCCTTGCTCAACCAACCCAACCACCCAAACACCCTTGCTCGACCAAAATACGAAAAAAATACGAAAAAAATGGGCGGTCCTGCTGCGTTCTCCAGCCCTTTTTGATAAGTTGAGGCGATGCTTTCCAGCGCGGGAACATCTAGCACAAGGCCAACAGGAGGAGATTCTTAGCATGATCTGGGAGGGGGAGATGGCAATCACCCAGAACCCGAAACAAGTCTCAGAATTGTTTCACAAGATCGATTCCGTTGCGGTAACTGAGGCTTACACACTCCGGGGCCAATTGCAGCGTGGTACCTTGCTGCGTTGTGGTATTTCTACAACCGACTCTTCCCTTTCCGTGCCCCTTTCAACTTCCCTCAACCGAAGAGCCTTGATGAGTTGGTCATGCGATGTGTTCTTTGCCTCCCTGCGGACCAGTTGAAGAAGTCCCGTGATCTCTGCACGTTGGTCTTTGCAAATGACTTTTTAGCGTGTGACTGTTACCTCCGAGCTGATCGTCCCGTTTTGAAATTGTCTTTGTCCTCGGGTGGGCAATTGCGTTCTGATTTCTCTTTGACGGAGTCATGGTGAAAGTTCCTCTTCCTCTCTGTCTTCCTCCCACTCCCACTCCCACTCCCACTCCCGCTCCCACTCTTCCTCCCACATCCCACCTTTCCTCCTGAAATTTGTTCCTGCTTTTGAAATGTAGTGATCAAGATTTCTTCAATTTTACCAACTCTTTTATTTTCCATCTTCGATATTATTGTTCCCCTTTGGCAACTTCACAGAAATAATACCTCTCTCATTACAAAACTCAAAAAATAAATGACTGTGTGTTTGTGAGAAAATTATGAAACTCATTTTATTATCCCATTTTTACCCTCATCAACAGAAAGCCATTTTGAGCGTTTTAACACGTGATAGAAAGACCCTTTGAATGGCCGTTGCGCGTGTTTGAGAGGCATTTTGTGAGAAATCGTGTTTGTAGCCATTTGGGACGTTTTGTGAGTGGTTTTGGAGCCGTTTTGAGTGATTTGTTAGCAATTTGTGAAGTTGGACCAAACGGGAGAACTCACCATCTGACTGGGAAGGGTGCCTTTTCGCAAAGGACTAACATGCTATGCTGTTGGGTGAGAAATGATTCACACATCCTTGGGTTTTGGTGGCCTTGTGAGGTGGTTCGGGCGAGAACCCTGAAACAGCCAAGTTTGACGACCTCCAAAAAAATACAAACGGAAAACAAACAAAATTTCTGTTGTTGGTTGAGGCCCCTTTTATTTTGGTTAGACCTTAAAGGGTCCGTCATGAAAGGTGGGTTCTCGAGAAAAAAAACCCTGATACTCCACCCATAAGGTAGTTTGCACACTTGCCTCTTGGGCTAGAAAATGTCCTTTATTTGCACTTTGCCGTCATGGACTCCCTTGCCCCACGATTAATAAAGGAAACTTGCGATGGTCTGGCTTCTCCATCAGTTTGAGAAAATGAGGGAGAGAGGGAGAATACTTTCTTTGTTGTGTTGCCAAAATGTCAGGCCAAAATTTATGTTTTTGCAGGGAGGCATAGCTTTTGTGCCTCCAAACTTAATGTCCTGGCCGGGTGGCCTCCCAAATGATCTGCGCGAAGATCACCGCAAACAACACGCCTTTTTTTTCTTTTTTTGGGTGGATGAGACGTTTTTTGACATTTTCCAGAATTTTAATTTATTTTTTTCTGCGAGGCATTTTTTTTGTTTTCCCCCCTTCTTTCCTCCTCCATGAAGACAACGGAGGAAGATAATGGAGGGTCGGACAACCCCCCTCCGAGCACAAAACAGCAGGATCAGCACCCACCACCAAATCACACCACCAATCCTCTGCTCCGATCAAACGAGACCGACAAGACCCAGAGAACAACAAACCCATTCATGAGAAAAACAAAAAGACAATTTCTTCCCTCTCTCAATGAAACCGAAGAAGAAAGAGAGAAAAAGAGGGAGAGAGAGAGAGAGAGAGGCAGGGAGAGAAGGGAAAGGGAGCGAGAGCGAGAGCGAGAACGAGAGCGAGAGCGGGAGCGAGAACGAGAGCAAGAGCGGGGGGAAGAGGAAGGGCAAGAAGAAGAAGAAGAAGAAGAAGAAGAAGAAGAAGAAGAAGAAGAAGAAGAAGAAAAAGAAGAAGAAGAAGATGACGATGACGATGATATTTTTTGGGAGGATACGGAAGAAACACCCGTGCAAATTGTTTTGAATCCTTTGGGGATCAGTGATTTTGTTCCGATTCCAAATTGGAATGTTTGTTGTTGTTGTTGTTGTTGTTGTTATTGGTTTTGTTTGTTTGTTTGTTTGTTTACTTGTATGTTCCTATTCCCCTCACTCTCTCTCCTCTTCCCTTTATCTCCCCAGGAAATAAAGGGGGTAAATAAAAATCTGGAGAATATAAAAAGAAGCCTGCGGTTGGCGAGAGAAAAAGAAAGAATACCGATGCTCAAGTATCAATCTCCTCACCGTTGGTCTGGTATGTATTGTTGTGGTGTTGCTGCTGTTGTTGCTGTTGTTGTTGCTTTTGCTGTTTTTGGTATCGTTAACGTTTTTTCAAGGTTTTGTATTTTTGTTTATTCCCCAAGAGCAGTCTTTTGTCGTTCGCTATCTCGCTGTGGATGGAGATACAATAACGGTGTCGAAACAAAGAACAGATATTTCTTCTGCTGTTTGTTTTTTTCTTCTTCTTTTCTTTTTCTTTTCTTTCTTTCTTTTCTTTCTTTGGTCTCTTTCTCTCTCTTTTCATTCTCTTACACCTATACAAAAAAAAAAAAATAGAGAAAACACACACTCACACACACACAAACCATTGAAAAAGAAATAATGGAACACTTCATCTTTGATTGTCCTTCCTCTCTCCCCTGCCCTTCTCTTCCCCATTTTCTCTCTCCCTATTCCCCCCCTCTCCCCACCCGTTCTCCCATCACCCCTCCGAAGCGCCTTTCCACCCCCCCCTCTCTCATGAAAACCACACCAAAAGCACTCTTTTCTCCTCCTCTTTCTCCCTCTCATTCTTCCCTGTCTCCAGCTCCCTATCTCTCTCTTTCTCCCTCTCCCGCTCGCTCGTCTTCTTCCTCTTCCTCTTCTTCCTCTTCTTCCTCTTCTTCCTTCTCTTCCTCTTCCTCTTCCTCTTCTTCCTTCTCTTCCTCCTCTTCCTCCTCTTCCTCCTCTTCCTCCTCTTCCTCCTCTTCCTCCTCTTCCTCCTCTTCCTCCCCCTCCTCCCCTCCCTCGACTCGACTCGACTCAACAAGTCGGAGAGCTGTTACCCCCACCCACCAGCTCACCAGCGTGCCCACTTATTCTCACCCTTGTCGTTCTTTCTCTTCTACTCCCTCTCCTCCTCTCCAGCCCTCCACTCTTCTTAGTTCTTCAGATAAAGTTTCTTCTTTTTCTGCGTCCTTTTCTCTTTCTCCTTCTCCTTCTCCTTCTCTCCCTTCTTCTCATGCATCTCCACTCTCCCTCCCGTCTTCGTCTTCTTCTTTAACTCTTTTCCCTCCTCATCCTTCTTCGTCATCATCATCTTCTCTTCCTGCTCCTTCCTCCTGTTCCCCTACCCCCCTCCCCCCCTCCTCACAGTCTTCTAATTTTTCTTTTAGCTCCTCAAAAAACTCTTTAAAAATCCCTTTAAAAAACTCTTCAACCCCTTCAAAAGTTTCTCCAAACCCCTCTTCTATGTCTTCTTCCTCGACCTCCCTCTCCGCTCTCTCCTCCTCCTCCCTCCCTTTCTCTTCCTCCTCTTCCGCCCTCCCTTTTCTCTCTTCCTCCTGCTCCCCTTCCCCCTCTCCCCCCTCAGTCCTCTCTTCTCCTTTCTCTTCTTCCACCCGTGTCCTCTTCCAAAAAGCTGACCCAATCATTACCACTCCCTTCTACCCCCCTCCCCCGAAGATGGGTTTTCGATCTCGTTCTCCTCGTGATTTGGTTCTCTCCCTTCCCCCCTCCTTCCCCCTTATTTCTCTTTCTCATCCTCTCTTTCCCCAGGGAAGAGAGAACCGCGATTGGATTTGTGTGTTTTGTGAGCAATTGACTCTGTTGATCTCTCCAAATTCGCAGGACACTTCCTTATATGTAATACTTAGGTTTGTGTATGCGGGTCGTCTAATAGTGAGAGAAAGAGAGATGAGAAGGTCGTTCGAGAGAGAGAGAGAGAGAGAGGGATGTTCGAGAGAGAGAGAGAGAGAGAGAGAGAGAGAGAGAGAGAGAGAGAGAGAGAGAGAGAGAGAGAGAGAGAGAGAGAGAGAGAGAGAGAGAGAGAGAAAGAGAGAGAGAGAGAGAG
>MUHK01004549.1:0-17399 GCA_002151225.1 Paramoeba pemaquidensis
GGGAGAGGGAGAGGGAGAGGAGGAAGAGGGAGAGGGAGAGGGAGAGGGAGAGGATAGGGAGAGGGAGAGGGGGAGGGAGAGGAAGAGGAAGAGGAAGAGGGGAGAGGGAGAGAAAGAGCCAGAAACAAAACTTCTGAACTTTTTCATCATTTCTTGCAACAACACCAACAGTCCGATTTTCCAGATCGAGAAAGTGGGGAGACCCAGAAGACCTCTTCAACATACAATTGGCCATTGCGATGTGAAAAAGACACCAGACTCAATCTGTGATTGTTTCCAAGAAAAACAAAAGAGTTGAAAACCCCGTTGAAGTTTCGGAAAAGATTCCTAACTTTTTCGAGAAAGATTGCGAACTTTTTCTCTTCTTTGAGAATGTTAAACGAGGGATGCTTAGTCGCTATCTTACAAGACTGACCACATTCCCCCAACATCACGTGGCCATTGTAGAAAATCGTTGAGGTAGGGCTTGAGATTAAGAGTCTTCAATTGAGAACCTTCTTGAAAAACAAATAAAAGAAAGTTTCAAAAAAAGGGTAGATAACACACAAAGTGATACAGAAAAGTGGTGAAATTTAATAGAAATTTGTTCATTCAAAGTTTCTGGCTCACTTTCCCATCACTCGCAACCCTCTCCCAAAAAAGACCCAGAAATTAAGTTAAGAAATATGCCCTGCTCAGAATACTGTTTGCATTCTTGCTGCCCTGTTACTGCACATCCCAAGTATCATACTTCTCATAAACATGTTTGTAAGCCAATTTTGTTTTGTCCAGGTCTATTTTTAATCCTTTATCGAATGTTTTCTATGATTTCACTTTCACATTATTTGGATCATAATATCCTCCTGTTTGGATATGAACCTGAAAACAATTTTTAGACAACACCAACAGAGAAGAAAAGAGAGAGCAAGAAGAATGAAAAAAGGAAGGGCCCAGCCAATCATTTTTGAGTAGAGAAAAGAGAGGGAGAGAGAGAAAACCTGAGAGAGTCCTTGAAGGGTTTGTACTCTCCACTCCCCCTTCTCTTTTGCCTCTTTTTCTGTTTCTCCTCTATTTATTTTCACCATCCCCAGTCCAATTGCTCTGCCTTTGTTGAGAGTGAGAAGAGAAACATAGGAAGAAGGAGGGAGGAAGAAGGGGAAAAAAAGGAAAAAGAAAGGACCTGCAGTTTGGCACCAAGCAACAGAAGAGAGATATCCCCTCATTTCATTGTTTCTAATAAAAATTGAGTGTGGGTGAGATCATTTTTTCTTCCCTGTCTTCTGAAGTTACCTAAAAACACATTCTCCACCCACTGGAAATACATCACTATCTTGAAACTTGAAAGTAAACAATTGTTGTCGATCTCTTTCATCTCTATGGAAACCAGATAAGCTCTTCCTCTCTCTTTTCTGATTATACTGCCCCCCCTGCTTTTCCTACCTTGTTTGTTTTAAAGAAAGAAGAGATTTTCGCCCCAAAAAATCAATCTCTGATTTCAATTTTACACAAAACATTTGTTTAGTCTGTTTCATTGTTTTCATTGGTTTGTAGGTTGGACTTGGGTTAGTTGGGTTGGCTGGGTGTGTTGAGTAGGGTTGGGCCACCTCCAAGGGGTTATTATTTGCAGATATGTCTCGTCCCCAAGCTGGATGGCCCTACAAAGAGAAAAAAGAAAGAAAGAAAGAAAGAAAATAAGATGAAAAAAAATAAAAATGCAGACTTTTTCCCGTTTCAGATGTTCTATGTACCTTTTCAATTCTTAAAGAATCTAATGAGTAATAGCCACAATTTCTCAAATTTATATCTCTTTTTTGGGCTTCTTCCCAAATATGCTCATAGGCCACTGAGTAAAAGGTAGGTGTAAGTCATATCCACACCCACCCACACCCACCCACACCCACACAGACACACAAATCCCACATTCATGCCCATCCACCTGGGGCCATTTCTGAAGGTAAGTACAACTCCCATCCTAATTCTCCAACATATGACATTCTGTTTGCTTGTGCTGTTGCATATCTGTGTAGGTTTAGTTGTTTGTTTGTTTGTTTGTTTGTTTGTTTGTTTGTTTGTTTGTTTGTTTGTTTGTTTGTTTGTTTGTTTGTTTGTTTGTTTTGTTCATTTTTTCTTTTTTAACAAACCCAAGTTCAATTTCTTGTGATCGATAATAAGGAAAGGCAGAGTTAGAAAAGTCTGTTGTTGGAGAAACAAAAGCCATTAATTCTCTGGAGAAGTGAGAAGTGAGAAGAAATTGGTGAAGAGAGGGGGAGAGAGAAGAGAAAAAACCGAGAAAGAGGGCCCATCACACCCAAGATAGCCAAAGAGGAGGAGTAATCAGTTATAGTTACTGAATCCCTGAATTTTGAGGAGCTCTTTTTTTCAAATTTTGGGAATGAAAAATATGTGTCACAAGCAAAATGTTAGGCAAACACCAACAGATCAATTCTTTGTTTTAAATCAACAGAACAAACCAATTGTTTTCCAAGCCAATCTAAATCTCTTGTTGTTTGTGTTGAACCACTCATAACTGTGATGTTGGGTGGTTGTTGAGTGGGTGGGAGAGTAAATGTGGGTGTTATATTTGTATGTATCATAGGTACCCAGGTATTTTTGATCTTCTAATTTTGTGATAGTAACTTCCCTTGAGAGAAATAAGAATAAAGGAGTGATAGAAAAGGGAGAGAGAAAAATGATAAAAGGACCCCTCTTTCCACACACACACACACACACACACACACACACACACACACACACAAACCCTTCTATGTTCCCCCTTTCATTGAGCAAAAGGCTGTAAACAACCTTGTTTCCCTGGGTAGATATGTGGTTTATTCGTACATGTGGGAGGGGGAGGGGGGGGTGGGTGGATGGATGGGTGGGTGGGTGTGTGAAAATAAAACTAACAAACCGGTCCTGGTTTTTCTTCTCCAATTTGATTACAACAGACCCACTCCAAGAACTCCTCTGCACCTTTTCCTTGGATTAGATACTGTTGTGTGTGTAAAAGGAGGGGAAGAAATGAAGGAGTAAGAAGAGTCCTCCCCTCTCTCCCTCTTATTTCAAACCTTGGAGAGAGAAGTCTGATCAAAGAGGGAGACAGCTTCTCTTGTGTGTACATGTTCCTCTCCCGCCTTTTTCAACCAAGGAGGTTGTGTAAAACTATATCCAGGAGAGGGAAATGAAGGAAAGGGGGGGGAGGGAGGAGAAGGGGTGGTGGTGGTGGAGGGGGAGAAGTAGAGAGCTCTCTCCCACCCATTTGAATTTCCAAAGAAAGCACCATGTTTTTGGAGATAGGGAAATAAAGGGCTCCTCCTTCCTCCTCTCCCTTCAAAAAAAAGGGAGGAGAAAAGGAAGGAGAAAAGTTGGGACAATTTAAAAGGAAGATTTTTTGATAAGAATCATAATAATAATAATAATAATAATAATAATAATAATAATAATAATAATAATAATAAAATAAAATAAAAAAATAATAATAATAATAATAATAAAATAATAATAAAAATAGCAATAATACTGTTTACTTTTTACTTTTCTCAACCTGTCGATGCTTCATATCTTGGCCAAGCAATAGAATAATGAAGTCCCAAACTCTCAACAACTAGAATGATGGGTAGGTGGGTGAGTGAGGTGGATAGAGGGGGGGAGGTGTGGATGTGAATCCCAAGTCATAGTAGAGACCTCGATGGCGCAAAAATTTAGTGTTTCCATGAAATTTGGAAAATCTTCTCAAATCCACAGCCCAAATATCTCTGAAATTAATTTTGTGGAAAGGTAGTAAAATAAAACCACTCAGCGATTATTTTACTGAAAAAAGGGGACAAACACATGCACAGAATTATAATTAATTTGAATTCTCAAACCTTTCAGGAGAACCAGTGGTAATCCATTCAGCCATTGTTTTTCCTACACACAGAGAGAGCAACAGAAAGAGAGAAGAGAGAGAGAGAGAGGGAGGAAGAGAGAAAGAGGTCAGAGAAAGAAAAGAGAGAAAGAGAAAAAGGAAGGAGAGAGAGGAAGGGATAAAAATAAACCTGCCCCTGGTGCAGAAGCAATTCCACTACTGTTAAATCCTAAGGGGGGTATGGGGGGGGTGTTGAGTGGGAAGGGTGGGGTACGGAGGTTTGGTGAGTGACAGCGTGTTCCTCTCCCTCTCCCTCTCCCTCTCCTCAAATGCAAATCATTTTTTTTTTAACTCACCCACACACCCCACACCACACCACACACCTGCTGCAACATAGAAATCCTTCAATGTTGGGGCTTCTCCTAATATGTATCTGTTGTCTGCTGTGAAGCTCTCAGGCCCATTGACTGTATCTCTCACTTCAACATCCTCCAATACTGGTAATCTATGCATTGCATCCTGAAAAAAAAACAGAAAAAGGAAAAAAAATTAAAATTAAAATGTGTGCAGTGTGTGTTACAGGCGTGGGTGTAGGGGGCCTGTCTGTGTGTGTGTGCATTTACCTCCATGATAGGAGCAAAGTGATCCCAATCAAAATTGAATAAATCAAATTCTGTGTCTGTTGGGATTTTTTCTCCCTCCCCATAGGCAGGTCTGGGGTAGAGGGAGGGAAAGGAGGGGAGAGAAGGGAAATGAGTCATTTGATTTCCTTTTTCTTTTCCTTTTTCTTCTTTTCTTTTCTTTTCTTCTTATTTCATACTTAGCATGCATTTCAAAGCAACCAACCAACAATCCACCTGACCACTCCCGAACATATAAAGAGGCATCAGGGTCCCTGTGTATGTGTATGTATATGTGTATATGCGTGTAAAAGGGTGTGTGAGTGAGTGCATACAATTTTTCCCTTTCATCAAACCTCAATACAGGCAACCAGCCACTGACTCCCCCCTCCTGCATAATCTTCTCACCATTGACCCCCCTTGAGCTCCCCCACATCTCCTTCTCTGGATGGGAAGAAGTAATCGAGGCAGTGATTGGTTTTGTGACAATGTAATAATGTTGTGCAGAATACAATGGAACATTCACACCAGCCAACCGACCCACTTCCCTTGCCCACTGTAATGCAATGAGAAAGAAAGAATGTGAGAGTGAGATATTGGAGTACATGAGAGAGTGAAAGAGAGTGCAAACAAAACACCTGGTTACAGCAGTTGATCACAATCAAGCACAAATTATTACACACAAATCCACAAAATACACACAAAAACACACAAAAAAAAAACCTGCCCACAACAGTTGACAACAACATCACAATCAATCACAAATCTTTCATTTGGATTTCCTCGAGGAGAAACCACCACGCCTATGATTTTTTGATAAAAGCAAGGAAGAAGATTAGAGAATAGGGAGGGAGGAAAAAGAGAATGGGGAGAAGGAAAGAAGGGAGAAAAACAAACCAGTGACTTTTGGGACACTACCACTTTCATCTTTTATGAAATCAACAACCTCATAACCCTTTCATTTTATGTGTTATTTGGAGAAAGAGAAAAATGGGGGAATGAGGGAATGAGGGAATGAGGGAGGGAGGGAGGGAGGGAGGGAGGAAGGAAGGGAGNGGAGGGAGGGAGGGAGGGAGGGAGAGAGGGAGGGAGGAAGAGGGAAGAAAAACCTGAGAAACTGTCACCCCCCCTTGTCTTGCCCCAGCAATCATTGCCATAGTGCAGTCCGAGGAAGTGGCTGTGCCATCCTCTGGAAGGTATAATCCACCCACTTATGTGTTGTAAGGAAGGAAAAGAAATAATAAGAATAAAAAAAAAAAAATAAAGAACATCAAATAATAAAATAAAAAAAGGTACTTACATATATCATCTGTTCGAAGAAGGGGATATCTCTCTTTTATCTATTACCATACCAACAACAAACAACGAAAAAAAAAAAGAAATCATTAAAATTTCTTCTTTTTCCTTTTTTTCCCGTGTTCTTCCTTTTTCTCTTTCCCCTTCAATTTTTACCTGTTCTTTAGACCACATTTCATTTCCAATTTCAAAAGAAGTTGCTCTTGATGATGTCATCTTCAACTGCTCCATCCTCTCTGTCAAACATAGTCGTTCAAAACCACTTAACTTCTCCTCTCTCTCTCCCCTCTTCTCTCCCATGAAAATGTCAGGTTTACCTGGGCAAGTTGCAAGTGTTAAGCTTCCACATTGCCGAAAACCAGTGTCATATCCAGTTTCTTCTTCCAAAGAAGAATACAATTTTGATCCATATTTTGATAAACGAGTCTGGAAAGGAAAAAAGAAAAGAAGATGAAAAACAGGTTGAAGGGAGTGAAATATTTCAAGAGGGGACACAGATAAAGAGAAAAACCTCTTCTTCACTTCCCCTTAATTGACCAATTAGCCCCGCTGCATGCCTTTGTATTTGATTTTTATATGTGTTTGTGAAAGCAATACTTATCAATGGTCCATAGAGATAAAAAAAGATACCAAGTTGTTCCAGAAGTCAACAAAGCACGCTCGAGTAAAATAACATCTTCTCCCCATCCTTTCTTGTTCAAATGGTATGCCACACTAGAAGGGGCTCCTCCTTCNAAAAAAAAAAAAAAAAAAAAAAAAAAAAAAAAAAAAAAAAAAACAAAAAAAAGAAAAGAAAAGAAAAGAAAAAAAAAAAAAAAGAAAAAAGGGAATGACCTACTCCCAATGACTCCCCCACCAATAATAACAACCTTCTTTCGATGGGGAAGAGGTGGTGACGAGGGAGGTGAAGAGGCAAAAGTGGGAGGAGACATAAACAACCAGCTTCTTTTGAGAGAAGAGAAGGGAGTTTGGAGGTGATGGGGGGACCCTTTTTTGTGATGGTGGTGTTTTGTTACAAGAAAGAAAGAAAAAGAAGAGAAAAGAAAAAGAAGAATATTACCAAGGAGCCTACCCTGGCTAATCCTGGGGGGGAATGGAGATGAGGAATTGAGGATCGAGGAAGAGAAGAGGGAAAGAGAAGAAAAGAGAAGAAGAAAACCTTTTCCAAAACACCAACCCAGACATTGGAATCTTTGCGAATGGGCGCTCTGGATTCACGTCCCTCTTGGCTCAAGCGAAATAACTTCGCCTGCACCTATCCCCTTTTCTTCTTTTGTTTTGTTGCGGCTGCAATGGCGGAAGAGAGGTTGTTGAATTGGGCCAACAGAGCCTGTGTGGAGTATGGTTTGACTTTAACCAACTTCACCACTTCTTTTTCTGATGGATTGGCATTTTGTTACATTTTAGATTCCCACTCGCCTGGTTTGTTTTTCTTGCTGTTATTGTTTTTCTTGCAAGAAGAAGCCTCACCCTCCCCCAAGGCTGTTTGGGAAAAGATGCGAAATCTTTGACAAGTGACGACCCCAACAGTAACTGTCAGATGGCATTTGATGCTGCAAACAGACTTGGTTCTTCTCTTTTTTTTCTCTTCCCCTTCCTTTTCTCTTGTTCATATTTTCCCATCCCCATTTCTTCGCCTAGGTATCCCTGCTCTTCTTGACCCAGAAGACATCACCGAAGAAATTCCTGATCATCTTTCGATTATCACTTATGTTAATGAAATACACAAAAAGTTTGCTTTGTGGTTTTGGTTGTTGTTTTAGTTTTTTTTAGACACAAACCTTCAAAAGAACCATCCAAATTCTGCATCCATTGATGCAGCCAAAAAAAAAGCCTTTTCAAAGGACCGGAGACATTGGCGTTAACGGAGAATCCTAGGATGATGATAAGCACAATTATAAGAATCCATGAAATCTGGACAAGGCAATGAAACGCGGAAACGACAAAGGATCCGGGGTGAACAATTTTGGCAGCGAAGGATGAAAACGAAATTCTTGTTGCTGTGTTTCCTGGTGAGTCTTTCTTTGGTTGGCCATCTTTCTTTCTTGTTTTTTCTTTGACTCCCCTCTCTAGATTGGAACACTTGTAAGTGAAGAAGAACACAGGCACTAATTTATTTTTTCTTCTTGTTCCAACAGCCTTTCTCATCATCCTTTTACAGATACTTTTTGGAAGATCAATCTAGTGCTTTATTTTTGGATATTGAGTGGACCAGTTGTGTTGGTTGGGTTTCTTTTCTTTTTCTTTTTCTTTTTCTTTTCTTTTACTTCTTTTCTTTTCTTTTCTTTTCTTTCTTCCCTTCTCTCTTCTCCTCCCCTCCCCCACTGAATCCAGCCCTACCGAGTCAACTATTAGCTCTCTTCTCTTATCTTCTCTTCTCTTCTCTTCTCTTCTCTTCTCTTCTCTTCTCTTCTCTTCTCTTCTCTTCTCTTCTCCTCTTCTCTTCTCTTCTCTTCTCTTCTCTTCCCTTCTTGTCGTTTCCTGTGCTATTGTTCATTTTTGTCACAGGAATTTTTCTTTACAATGGCATTTCTCCAAGTGGACCAATTCAGAATGGAGGTGAGAAAAAAATTCCTCTCTTTCTTTGATTTTCTCTTTGCTCTTTTCTCCCTTCTTTTTCACACTTCCAATAGGCCAGTACTTGATCAACATGTGCCAATGCGAGGTTTCCGTACAATTTTCGTATGAACTTTCCTTTTTTATATTCTCCCTTTCTTTTTCCTTTTCATTCTCAAAAAATCATTTTCCTTGCCAGATATGTGGAGTATTTCCATTCCTACAATAATCCTGTGACTCAAGGTTTTTTTCATTAACACCCATTATCCCAATTTTCTTAACAAATTTTATCCCTTTTTTTCAGCCTTCACACTCCCGGGAGTTAACAACTCAAACAGTGACCAAAAAGTTTGAGCAATCTCATTGAAAAAAAAAAAAAAAGAACCCTTTCTCCAATTCCCAGCTCTAACAAAAAAAAATCCTTTTTTCGCGATCAGAACTGGGTGCAAACCGCCTCCTCCAACCTTGAGTCTCCAGCAGATCAAACAGTGTCGGGTGTCATTGGTTTAGAGGGTTTGTAGGGATTTGAGGGCCAAAGTGTCGCAAATTTTTCACTCCTTTGTTGACATCTTGCTTTCTCAGGGACTGTCCAGGATTGTGTGATCACAAAACTCCAAACTTGTGTCAAACTCATTGCACAGTTTGTTTTTTCTTTTTTCACGATTTTTTTTTCAGTGTTTTGCTCACTTCTCTGTCCCATTTGCTCACTTCTCCCCTAGTTCTCAAGGTTCTTCACGTTACCTTACATGGGCTTACAATCGTTGTGATAAAGATGTGGTCGTGCAGGTTCCAGTCGATTTCTATCTTTTTTTTTTTTGAATGTTTCGAGTCTAACCAGTAAACACAGTACTTTTGTGGTCACAATGGTTCCCCAACTTCTATTTCATTCGTCACACTCCCTGCTTGGAATGCCAACACAGTTTCTCTTCTTTTCTTTTTCACTATTTTTTCTTTCTTTTTTTTTCTTTCTCTTTCTTTTTCTTCTTTTGACTTTCTTTCTTGATAGGTCACAGCAGGGACCGTCCCAAACAATGGCAAAAAACTGAGTTGTTCTTGGAAGCCAGTCGTATGGAGTGTGACCTCAACAAATCAGACCCTGTAAAATCCCCGCCACAAAACAATGTTTTGGGAAAATCCTACTCATTAAATTCTCATAGACCACGGTGAAATTGTATTTACTATCCTAAAACGATCCTAATTGAGTTTCATTGCGTCGAATGTCAAAATTTTCAAAGGAACTGGATCCCTTTGGAAGCTTCGTCCCTCAACTCTGGCGTGATACATTGCTTGCCTGTAAGGAAAAAACAAATGAGAAATAATGATTTAGAACACAAAAACACAGCCATGTACAGACCTAAGTAAATCTCAAACAAAGATTCGCAAAGCAGAGGAGACTCAATTTTATCTTTCAATTCATTTTCAACATAAAATTCAAGAATGTTCTGTGTGTGTGTGATTGTTTGTTTGTTTGTTTTTGTGATGAGTGAAGACTTCAAAGATGGAATTAAAAAATACAAACCGGGGGGTGACAGACAAAGTGAAGAGGGGTCGAGGTTGGGACAACATCAGGAATAAACCCCAAAAACCTTTGAAAAAGATCTTTCGCTTCTACAAAAAAAAGAAAAAGAAAAAGAAAAGAAAAGAAAAGAGAGGAGAGAAAGCAAAATGAGAAGAAAAGGGAGAAAAAAAAGAGAAGACAAAACCAATCCTAATCCCAAACCTTCTTCCGAAACGTTATACTTGGAACGTTTTTGAAGCATTGCTGGGTACAATGATTTTTGATATCCCCCTTTCAGATGACTAGAAGGCTGAAGAAAAGAGGGATAAGAGAGGGGAGAAGGGCTAAAGGGTGTTGGGGAGGTGAAACAAACCACATTGCGATAGGTCATGAGTCTGAGCATTCGAGAATGATCTCCAGCTAATAACATCTCGATAGTTTCATTTTTGGGCTTTGGTGAGGGGAAGACATGAGGTTGGAACAACAAACAGGAAACAAGGAAAATGAGAAATCAAAACCTTTCCAACTTTGCCAACCAACTTTTCTTTTCCTTTGAGTTGGATGAGGTGAGTAAGAAGAAGAAGAAGAAGAAGAAGAAGAAGAAGAAGAAGAAGAAGAAGAAGAAGAAGAAGAAGAAGAAGAAGAAGAAGAAGAAGAAGAAGAAGAAGAAGAAGAAGAAGAAGAAGAAGAAGAAGAAATCAAATCATCGCCTTGCTTACCTAGTGTGTCAACATAAAATCCCACCTCATAAGCTGTAAAAATCTGATGAAAAAAAAATTATGAGCCTTTCACTTTCCTCCATCCTCCCCCCCCAGCACTTACACTCATGACCACACGCCGACCATAACCAAGGAGGTGTTGGTATCGTTCTGTAGCTTTTCAAAAAAAAGATGTCAGAAAAAAAAAAGAAGGAAAAAACAAGAAAGGGAAGAAGAGGGGTTGAGTCGAGCGGAAAAACCTTTTCCTCCTTCTCCCAGATTCACCAATTCCGGGAAATAAGGATGCTGTTTTCTTTGCTTCTCCTCAGCCAAAACAACCCCAAACCCTTCCTCTTCCTCTTTGTCCAACATCTTCCAACCAAGCACTCCGGCCACCCCAACCACCCCAACCATGCCCGAACGGGAAGAAGAAAACTCCCATCCTTCTTCTCTTCTTTCTTTGGTTGTTGGGGACAGAGTTGAAGCTCTTCTGCCAAACAAAACCCCCTTTTCCACATACCCCTCAGGATACCCACCAACAAGCCCAGAGCTCCTAGTTCCAAGAGCCCCACTTACAATGGGAGCAAGACCCCTGGCCCTGGAAACAGTTGTTCGAATCATCCCTTGTTTTTTTCTTGTTTTTCAAGAAAAAAAAAGATCGGCCCGGTGTGTGCAGACGCGGAGGAAGAAAACCTCAAAATACTGAAAATCCCACACAAAAATATTTTTTTCCTCAATTTTTTTTATTTCCTAGGAGCACCTTTTCTGTCATTGGGTGGCGAGTGGATGGCCAGTCGATTGTTCTTCTTGGCTCGTGGTTGTGCTGTTGTTGGTGCTCCACGCGTCCCACACAGGTCCTCATTGTTCACAGCAAGAAATGGAGGGGGTTTTGGGAGGGGGTTGGGTGGTGTGAGAATGTGTAGTTCGAAGGAGAAGGGAGAGAAGGGGTTGAAGCCTGTTCAGTCGATTCCCATTGGTTTGTTTTCTTTTTTTCTTTTTTTTCTCTGTTTCTTTCTCTTTCCAACTCCATCTTTCTGTGATGTAACTTTTCGAAAAATTCAGGGATGTTTTCAGGAGTTCTTGCTTCTTTGACAGGATTGGGTGGAGGCATTGTGATCATTCCAGTTCCTTGATTTCCTTGTTCTTTTCCCTGTTTGTATCTTCCCATCTAAACCAACAACTACTAACACCACAACACCCCTTCTTTTGTTAGACAATGGCTCACTTCACCAACCTCTCCCAACATACCATCAATGGGACTTCAATGCTTGCAGTCACCCTTACTTCCTCTCTTGGTGCTGCTTCTTACATGATGCAAGGTTTAGTTTCTTGCTCATTATCCCTCCAAAATGACACCAACAAAAAAAAAGCCAGTGTTTTTATTGTGTTGGCTCATGATGTCTTTCTTTCTTTCTTTCTTTCTTTTCTATTATGTCTTTTTCTCATCTTTAGGCATTGTTGACTGGCCTGTGGCATTGGCAATGGCTGTTCCCTCTCTCTTGATGACTGGCTTTGGTGCACGACATGCCCGATCTCTTAATGATTCCAAGCTTCGTCTCGTTCTTGGTTGCACCCTCCTCATTCTCTGCCCTTTGATTGCTCTCAAGGATGGAAAAGAACAGAAAGAAGAAGAGCCAAGTGAGGGTGACAACAAAAAAGATGGAGTGGAAGAGAAGGAGAGGGAAGGGAGTTCATTCGGGGAACAGCTTGAGGCACTCCAAAAAAAATTGGATGCCAATCACTTCATAAAAGATAAAAATCTTTTGTCCCTTCCAATCCCAGCGCGCCGGGCACTAGCTTTTGCAAATGCATATGGTGATTATTTGTGTTTGGGGCTTTTTAGTGGATACTCTTCTGGATTACTTGGGATTGGAGGGGGGATTTTGATGACTGCCTACATGTCTTTGAAGGGTGATATGACTCAACTTGCTGCTGTTGCAACGTCACTGGCTGCTATTGTCCCCATTGGTATTTCCCTTTTCTCTGTCCTTTTCTTTTTCCCCCCTTTATTTCCTTCCAAAACAATTCTCATCCATTCTTCTTTCTCTCTCTTGTAGGTTTATCAACTTCTTTTCACTACACAAAACACAGACAAATTCACATTCCATCAGCAATGTTTATTGCAGGGGCCGCTATGGTCACATGTGGGATTGCATCAACTTATGTTTCTTCAGAATTTTCAGGTTTCAATTTCAAATCAAAGAAGCGATGCAAGAAGAAACAAACCAAATCAACACCTCACCTCTTTTTTTCTTTTTTTTTTGTTCCAGACTCAAGTTTGAGGAAGCTTTTTTCTTTGATGTTGTGTGTGGCTTCCGCTGCTATGATAAAAAAAGGGCTCAAGAGATGATAAAAAAAAGTGCTCAAGAGACGATAAAAAAAGAAAAAGAAAAAAAAAATTTCTGATCCAGCAAAGCTTTTGCACACAGGTCTAAGTGTGGAGGTGCATGATTCATTTGGGGCTTAATTCATGTAACAAAATAGAAAATAGAATTTATTCTTGTAAGTTTTTCTGTCATCCAAATTTAAGTAATAAGAAGAACATTGTTATCTTCATTTGTATATTGGTGTCATCATGAAAAATAAAATGTTTTATTTTTCATGGCTTAGAGTGATTTGTGTGATTTCTCAAATTCTCCACAAAATTAAAAATTTTTTCACCGTTTTCCAATTTTTTTTTGGAAAGTCCAGCATTGAATCATTGCTTTCTGTGCAGGGCGTATTTTTGCATGGATCGCCTATATTTGGAGTCTGGTTGTGCAACATCGGCCATGGGGTGATGACATGGCAATTTTTCTTGCTCTTCTTCTGGACTGAAGCAAGAGTTTCAACACAGTTCTTTCTTGTCTTCCTGTTTTCTTTGTTTATTCTTTCTCTCACTCAAGAGAGAAGAACTCTCTCTATTTAAACTTGTCAAGAACACAAAAGAAAGAACATGGTTGCTTTCAAGAAAAATTTATAAAAAAGAAAGAAACTAAAAACACACTAAAAAACCAACCCCGACTCGAACCCCCCACCCCTCCGATCCTGAAATAAATCCTGAAAATACATCGCAGTGCCAAACGACCAAGTGCTAAGACCTTGTCATTCCCCCCCAAGAAACTACTTGTTTGTTTCTGAAAAAATCACCTCCCCCTCCCCCCAGAAGAAGAAGAAGAAGAAGAAGAAGAAGCCCTCCCCTTCCCTTTCCCCCAACTTTGCCAACCNTGAACGCTGGGAAGAAGAAGAAGAAGAAGAAGAAGAAGAAGAAGAAGCCCTCCCCTTCCCTTTCCCCCCCCTTTTTCCACCCCCAGCCCTCTTAAGCTCATCCCAATAGTCCACAATACAACCAGTAGTGTCAAACATCTCTGCCGGCTCCCACAAAGGCTGATACCTCCCCTTCCCTTTCACCTTGTAAAACCTCTGACCCTCCTCCCCCACTTCAAGGTCCCGAAACTCAGAGTGCTCGACACGATGTTGATATCGAATAGATTGCCCACACATTTCACAATTCACTGTCTTGTCACCGTTGTCCGTCATGACGCCATAGTACTGGCTGGAGCTCCTGGAATTTTGTTCCAGACGCACTTTTCCCACCCAACACCAGCCAAAGACTCTTGAATTAGTTTGAGGAGAGATCCACCAAGATCGAGCCTCTCTGTTTTTAAGATCTGAAAATATCTGATGGGCAAAGTGAGAAAGAGAAGGGGGAAAAAAGAAGGAGAAGATACCTTTGAAAAAAAGGGATTGTATGAAGTTTTTTCTCATTCATCAGATGTTCCTCACACCCCAAAGGGGGGATTCCATGCCAGACATCGAAGAGAACATAGGCAAGAGATTCATAATCATCTTCTATCTCAGGTTTGAAGGAGTTCAGCATCCGAGCACTCGCATAGCGCGGGGTGAATCGAGACGCGGGTAATTGGGAGCTTTGTGGTCGTGCGGATCCAAAATCAAATAACACAGGCTTCTTGTCCAAGTATCCCAAATTTCCAGGGGAAAAATCGACATAATAATATCCAATTCGATGGATCACCTGAATCACAGGAATGACAGCATTGGCAATTTCCAAAGTCCTCTCGAACCCAAAACCGTCCCGAAAATCAGAATCGAGGAGGTCACTGACACAAGAGTCTAATTTTTCCATCGGATAGCAGCGATAGTCCTCTGTTTCGAAGAGAGGAAAGAGTCTTGGGATTGAAAGATTATGTCGTTCCGTCAGCTCCTGGTGGACCTTGAATTCAGTCAGCTCATAGTCATCAGGTGGAAACACGCGAAAAAAGCATTTTGCGAAACAAGGAAGAGACCCTTTTGGACATTCAACGGAAAGCTGATAGAAGTCGCACCTATCTTCTCGCGTAAAGAGAAACTTCATTCCACTATACACGAAGTCACCATGTTTGAGTGTTTGGGCAGAAGATTCCCTCACATTCTGCCGATATTCCTTTTCAATCCGTTTGGCAACCGTGCTCATCTTTAAACGTCTCTTCCCAGTCACCTCCCGAATTGTGTTACACACCAAGGGAAGACTCAACTCCTGAAGAAAGTTTTGTAACAACATGGTCTCAGAGAAATGGCTCCTTCGAAACGCAAGGAGAAACTCTCGAAAATGTGCTGTCCGTCGAGCGGTGCCAGGCTTCGAGGTTGCACTCTTTCTTGCTCGTTTTGTTTCCCCCTGAGGTTTCAGAACTTGTTTTGTTTTTTTTGTCGGTCGAGCGGTGTGGGGTTTCTTCGAGGTTGTGATCTTTGGACAAGTCCTTTTGTCGTGCCCTTCTTCCTGGCACACCCTGCACTTTCTGCACGCCATCACCCGAACCAAAGAAAACAGGGGCGGTGTCCACCGAAGTACGGCGAAGCGAAATAAACCTTGCGCTGAAAAAAGACAAAAAGTTCCCTTTATGGTGTTATTTAGCCGGTTTGGTTCAGAAAACCGAACTAAAACCCTTCGCGTCCTCCAGTTCCGTTGTGTTTTTCACCAAATGGCAGATGAACCGCAATTCCTCATCAATTTCTTTGAACAAAGAACGACGTGAATGCCAATGCAGGCCGGGTCGTTGACGTGTGTAACCGAGCAAATGTTGACAACGTTTTTGCCGTCCAGTTATGTGAGGGACAAGCCAATAACCCACAATCATACAAGATTCCTCGCCTCGGCCCAAAATTGAGAGACAGGATCGTTGAAACACATGGGGTACAATTTACTCTTCGTGCGTTTGCGAACTTACCCTTAGACGATATGAGAAACCTCTGTGTTGGTAATGGATCGAATATGGTCAAGTGTGTTTGGGTTCAATTACGCAGAAGGCTCAACTTGCCCCTCCCTGACACCAGGGAACTTTTGGAGGACAGGCGCTAACACACGAGGCTCTCAAGCTTTTCTCTTTGAATAAACTTCAAGACCAAATTTTTCTTGTTTTGAAAAGTCAAATATGAAGAATCAAACAATTTTATATACTCCTTACTTTTTTTCTTACAAATAGTATAAGATGTTTAGTTTAAATACTGAAGCTTTAGGTGAGCCCATAGCCATAATTGAAAACATTAATGCTTCAAAAAAGACGAGGAACTCAAAAAATAAAATCATAAACAATCCAAATGAATGTCAGTTCTGTTACAAAAAGACAACAGCCTCCAACAAAGCCCGACATCTTCGAACTTGTCCGGTGAAAAAAGCAGGTGGTTCTCATTCCAACAAGGTTATTTTTGTCAATAATAATCCAAAAACAAAGGCAAGAAACCCAATGAAAGAAATTGTTGTCAGAGAAAATGAGAGAGTTCAAATGATTCCAAACAAAAAAAAAGAGAGATTTATTAGTTACATTTGTGGTCAAAGCGGTCAGGAAAATCGTTCTTTGTGAACAAACTCGCAGAAGAATATCATTCTATGTACCCCAAACGAAAAATTTACCTGTTTAGTTTACTTACAGAGGATAAATCCATCAAATGTAAACCTATTAAGAGAATAAAACTTGATGAAAACTTCCAAAGAATCAGCGCTACAGGATGATGTTCATAAACTTTACTGAGAGAGAGGAGTGGGCATAAAGAGGGGGAAAAGCGGAGTGGCGACCGTCATGGCCAGATATAGCGCGCTAAAGTATAGGGGGTTCGAATCATGTGCGGTGATCCAACGTCACCTGGGGGCCCCTGTGTTGCTTTTTTTTTTTTTTTTTTTTTTTGTGTTTTTTGTGTGTGTTTTATGAATCTTTCTTTTGGTGGTTGGCGTTTGTTATTTGTGTAATGCCAATGGATAGTCTGTGTTTAAAGAACTTGGTGGATGGTGTTTTCAATTTGGTGTTCCATTATTTTGAAGAATTTGGGAGGGAAATGTCTTGCTTGGTTGGTGATGTGTGGTTTGTGCATGATTTTCATCATTGTTTGTGAGTCTGTGTGCATAGGTATGGGTAGGGACATGGGTTGTTGAATGTGTTTGAGAAGTTGTATGCCCCAGAGCGTGGTGTTGAGTGCTTGAAAGCAGGCAATGGTTTTGGCCATGGGGGGAATGGAAATGAATGTGTATACCCTCAGAGAACAAAGAATAAAGAATAGTTCACTTTAAACAAGGAAATTTAATACAAGAAACAAATCACAATAAACTCCCCTTTTCCAAGAACTCAAACAAATGATAAAGCCTCTGTGCAGTGAGTGAGGAGGGAGCAGAGCAGAGAGGGGTGAGGAGCGTGCGAGAATTTAGTCAGGTTTTTCAGGATTTATTGCGGCGTTTTTTTCAGTATTTTTATTACATTCGTTTTCGGATTTATTACACCGTTTCGGTTGTATGATGGTTTCGCGCGGATCACCTATATTTAGAGTTCGTTTTTGCGACACTGGCGTGGGCGTCGCGCGTGATGACGTGGCAATAAAGTTTTGGCCTTGGCTTTTTCTTGCTCTTCTACTGGACTGAAGCAAGAGTTTCAACACAGTTCTTT
>MUHK01004588.1:0-17362 GCA_002151225.1 Paramoeba pemaquidensis
CTCTCTCTCTCTCTCTCTCTCTCTCTCTCCCTCCCTCCCTCCCTCCCTCCTGCCTTCACTGAATTCTTGGTTCTTTTCAGGAGGATACCTCGCTTTCTGATGCTCTTTTTGATCTTTATGATGCGATGCAAAAATACAATGCATTCCATTACTACAGCAAATCAACAGGAAAGTTCGTCTCCCCTTTTGTCCCCTTCAATACTCAAAATGCTCACTTCAGACCCCACCAGACGTAGCGAACCCCCTGCTGAGTTGAAAGAGAGACTAGACGCTTTATTGAAGCGCTCCAATTACACACTCAACCGGAAGACAGGTGTTGGCCAGTCATCTTCATCTTCTTCAAAATCCCCTCTCTCTTCATCTCCTCCGTCTCCCTCCTCTCCCTCCTCTCCCTCCTCCTCTTCTTCCTCGTCCTCCTCGCCCTCCTCGTCCTCGTCCTCCTCGTCCTCCCCCTCCTCCTCCTCCTCCTCGTCCTCGTCCTCCTCGTCCTCCTCCTCTTCCTCTCTTGCTCTCTCTGCTTCAACGTAGAGCCAAACGTTCTATTTTTCAAAACATCTTTTTATTTGTTGTCTGGGTTGTTTCCCTGAACGCCGCCAAAGGTGGCCAATAAACACAAAATTCCAAACAAGGAAATGTTTCTTTCTTCAATCTGGGCCATCTCCCCCTTCCTTGTTTTTTTTTTTTTTTTTTTTTTAATGGACCGACTCCGCACGGTTTGCCTCACCCCAATAAATAATCATGACACGAATTCTGCAGCGTGCTTTCACTGATTTTTCCAAGATTGGAAATGCGGTGCTGGCAAATTAAAAACTTCACGGAATCTGTGCCGCTTTGCAGAGTCCGCCAATCAACAAAAAGTGGTCAAATGGAAGAAGATAACCACAACACCACCCTCTCCAAGTACTCCCCACTTTTTGGGGTGTCTGGTTGGGTTCGGGGCAATAGAGATAAGGAGGTTTTTTTGTTTTCCCTTTGGCCTTTCCCTTCTTGATCTGATCGCCTGGACGGCAGATTCGAAGATGTTTTGCTTTGAGCGAAGCAACGTCTTACATCTGGGGCCAAGATACTCCACAATTCCGCCCTCTTCTTAGTGGGGTGGCCATTTCTCAAATTGCGTGTGGATCACAACATGTTGCCTTTCTCACTGCGTTTGGTCAGGTCTACACTTTTGGAGGTTCGTTCTTCTTTTGGCTTCACATGATCCTCCAAACCATGATCAACGAAGATTCCCTCTTTTTCCCATTCAGGAAATGATGTTTTTCAGTGCGGCTTGGGGGAAGACAGCTTTTCTTTTGTTGAAGCACCAACCTTGGTGACTGATTTAGTTCAGGTTGGTTTTGGGTGTGTTGTTTGGATCATTTTTTGTTGGAGTTGATCATTTTTTTCCTTTTCCCTTCCAGAGACAAGTTACCTCGATTGTTTGCGGTCCGAGTCAAACAGCAGCCATTGTCTGTTTGTGATCCCTTTTCGTGTGGTTTTCTCCTCAGTTTCTTCTCACACCTTTTCTTTTGCCACCCTTTTCAGCTGGGAAAGAGTTCTACACGTGGGGATTGGACACCGTTTCGCAAAGCCGAGTGGGAACACCACACGAATTTCGGCACTGGAGCAAAATTGGGAATTTGAAAAGTTTGGAGCAGCTTCATTTTGGGCCCCAACATGTCAGTATCCTCGTAAGATTAGATTTAAGCGACGACACAGAAGTGTGGACATGGGGGGGTTCCAACAGAGGGATGCTTGGGATTTCTCCCGAAACCTACACAAACACAAACCCATCGAATTTGACTCCCCGAGGAGGAGCGAAGCTGGAGATCAAGCGTCAGCCAGTGCTTGTGACTAGTCTTTCAAAAGAGGGGGTCATTCAGTTAGCTGGGAGTGAAACCCATATGGTTGCTCTGACAAGCGAAGGAAGAGGTTTTTTTGTTTTTGATCTTTTGTTTTTTATCGATTGTATCAATTTTTTTTTTCAGTTTTTGCTTGGGGTCAAAACCAAGATTGCTTTTTGGGTGTTGAAAGTGAAGCGTTTATTGTGGGAGCCCCTCTTATCGTCGAAGGTCTTGATGGAGTTCATGTCATCCAGGTCCCCTCTCATCCTTTCTTCCCCTTCTCTTTGTTTCCGTCAATTGAACAAAAGAGCAGATCTCATGCGGTGACAACTTCACAGTTTGCGTTTCATCAGACGGGGATACGTATTCTTGGGGCCAAAACGACAGAGTTCTTCCTCTATTTTTTCTCCCCATTTTCCCACCTCTACTAAATCCTCTATTAGGGCCAACTCGGGCTAGGAACCACTGATAGTACAAGCGAGCCCACTCTTCTGGCCGCTCTTGAAGATGAAGACACCATTTGTGCTGTTCTCTGTGGGTTTGTTGTTTCTTTCCCTCTTTCTCCCATTCGCACCTGCTATCTCCTCATTCCCATTTTCTCCACTTGTCTATTTTCTACCCTCCAGGAGCGCTCACTCTTGTGCTCTGACAGTTGAAAGAAAGGCTTTGTTGTGGGGCTGTGGTGCTGATTATTGCATTAACCCTGTCTCTACTGCCGAAGCTCTTGTCCCTACTGAATTGGTTTATTTCTTTCTCTCTTTCTCTCAACCGTTATTGTTGTTTTCAATTTGAGAATTTTTTTTTCTTTTCTCTCCAGGCGGCAAACCCAGTCGGAATTGCTCTTGGAACCAATTTCACTGTTGCTGTCTTTGGTGTTTTGGATCAAATTATGGACATTCCCCCCATTCCAAAGAAGATGAAATTACTCCCTGATTTACGAGCTAATCGATTAGCGAGGAGCCCAGAAAAGGCAAGACAAAACCGAGAAAAGTTTTTTTTTTTTTTTGAAGGAGATGGGAGCGTCTTTGTGGCTGCTTACTTTTTTGTAAACAGGCGGTACTCTCAGTTGGAAGGTATCAGGACTCAGAAACTTCAAGAACTGAGTGATGACATGGAGGATAGCTTGTTAGGTGTTGATGAGGTGGACCCCCTGAAAGGGTTGGAATCGCCTCGTGGCCCACAACTAAACCCGGTTTCTTTTCTCTCTACTTTTACTTTTATCAATGGTGTCTTGTTGAATTGTTTTTATTTTGGTATTTTGTTATTTTGATCCGGATAACTTATTCTCTTCTTTTGTATCCAAATGGAATGCAGTCACCCTCTTTGTTTACTTCTTCCGCGCCTCCTCCCCTCTCCTCTCCTCCCTTGTCTATCGTCACCACCCCCCCAATCTCCCACGCCACCTCAACCACCCCCCCTCCCCTCTCTCCTAATACTTCCATTCCCCCTCCCCTCTCTCCTAATACTCCCCCTGCAACCTCCCCTACTCTTTCCTCTCTCTCTCTTGGCATTCCCCCTCCCCTCTCCCCGAGTACTTCCCCTATTATTCCCGTCATCTCTCCACCTTCCCCTTCTACCCTCCCTCTTGCTGTCCCAGCTGCTTCCAAGTCCCCTTCCCTCTCCCCTCACACTCCCCCTCGCCTCCCCNCCCTCGCCTCCCCCCCCAAACGCCAGGTTAGCGCTCCTTTCTTTCCATCTTTTTCTCTTTTCTCTTCCCTCCTCTTTCCTCGTCTCATTTCCCTCTCTTTCTCTTTCCCTCTCTCCAGCAAATCGTTCCTCCGACAGGAGACACCAGCGCCGCTATCGCAACAACACACACCTGTGAAAAATGCCACCTCCTCTTCCGCTTCCTTGCGGAACAAATCGCCCCCTGGAGGATTACAAACAATGAGCCCACCTGTAATGAGGAAGAGCATCTCTTCTCTTCGAGTTTCGATGACGAAAAAAAGGTTTTTGATTGGATAGTTTTCCTTGACCTTTTTGTTTTATTTTTTCCTTATTATGCTTCTGTTTCTGTTTTTGTTCCCATTTTTGATTTTTTAATTTCTTTTTCACTCCTATTTCTCACTCGTTAGAGAGATTAAGAAAGAATCAGTGCCCGAAACACCCAAAACATCTAGGGGGCCAGTCATCCCTCGAAGGCCTGTTGGTGCTGCTCCACCAGGTTAATTTCCCCTCCCTTCTTTTCCCTCTCTTTCACATTTTTGAATAAATAAAATCACCTGGTTTCCAAATACTAATCTATAATTGCTCTCAGGAATGATTGCTCTTCCCACATCGGTCATGGGCGACTCAACACCCCTGAAAGTTCACATTAAGGTACAGCGAGCCAAGGGACTTCCAGGTATGACTTCCCCCCCTCCCTTGCCCCTCTTCCTTCCCCTCTCCTCTTCCAATGGGTAGTAACCATAGTTCAATCTTCTTCCAGTCGGGACCACAGACTATTTAGTGGTTCTATCTCAAGATGCATTTCGAAACAAAAACTCTGTCTTTTTTGAGACCCAAGTTTCAAGGGAATGCTCCTGGAATCGGTTGTTTGATGTGGAAGTTACAAAGCAAAAGTTAGCTTTTTTCTTTTCTTTTCTTTTCTTTTTTATCTTTTTTTTTTTTGTTTTTTTTGGTTACTGGTTACCCTTCTTTTCTCTCACCCCACACAAAACAAAGGGGAACATGGTTTTTCACCCTCCAATCAGGCCAAAATCCTCTTCCCCTTGCTCTCTTTCGTCTCGACCTTCTTGCTATGGAGAAAATCCGGGTTCTTTTTTCTTTTCTTCTTTTTTCTTTTTCTTCTTGTCTTTCTTCTTTTCTTCTTTTTTTGTCTTTCTTATGCTTCCCTTAAAAGGCAAACATCCCAGAAGATATCAGCCTTGAGGATATGGGGGAAAATGACATCAAATTGAAAGTCAGTGTCACCACTATTAATTGGTCTCCTGCTATTTTGGCTCAGGGTCCTCCGACATTACAGGTTTGAAATAAAACAAAAAAAAACCCAAAACCCAAAAACCGGAAACAACCACAACCTAACTCACCGATCAAATAACCTCCGGACACCTAAGACACCTCAGACACCTAAGTCCAGGCCCGTTTCTATGATGGCATCCCCATCACCACCACCTCCTGCTGAGCCTTCAAAACCTGCAAAGCTAGGGAAAAGATCATACTTGAAGCGACGTTCCATGATGTCAATGAAAAAGGTTTGTGAGAGAAAGAGGATTTTGATTAAGATCTCAAGAGAAATACAAGTAAAGGAGTTTAAGAAAAGAAGGAGAGGAAAGGGAGAGAGAAGGGGGACATAATATCCTTTAATCAACCTTGCCCCCTTCCAGATATCAATCAAAAAAGAGACAGAGTCGGAACTTTCCGAGCCAACCAACTTCAATCATTCTGCCCCAGGGACTTCATCTGCTTTGGAAGATGCAACCCAACCGGACTGTCCATCTAGTTTCCAGACTATGCAACCGAAGTCCCAAAGCTCGGCCGCATTACTGCCTCCTGGAGTGGAGGAAAAGGAAAAGGAAAAGGAAAAGGAAAAGGAAAAGGAAAAGGAAAAGGACAAGAAGAAGAAGAAGAAGTTTCCTGAAGGTGACCCTTTTTGGGGCTGTTTTCTTTTTTTCTTGATTTTATGTTGTTGACTTTTGTGTCATTTGTTCATTTGTTGTTGACTTTTGTGTTTCAGTTGGGGAACTTGTACAAGAAGGTTTTTATGTTATCCAAGTTGTGTCATCAGGAAGAGAGATTGGCTATGTGAGGTTCCTGAAAAATCCTGTCTCCTTTTTTGATCGCTTTCTCATATTTTCCTCCAATTTCCACAGAGCTCTTTCCTCTGGTCGCTTTGCAGTTGGGACAGGGGTAGACCCCAAAAACCTTGCCACTGTTGACCAAGAGTATCTATTTCAACACATCCATGCTATGTTCAAGAAAAGGGGGTCAGAATATCAATTTAGCGGGCTTAGGAATATGAAATATGAGAAATTTTTATCTCGTCCTCATGTTGGACAAAAATTGATGGTTTGTTGGGAAGGGGTTGGGTTTTGTCCTGAGAGATTGGTGGTGCTCAACTTCTCTGTAATTTGGCCATTGTTGACAGAATCTCTCCCCCTCTTTCCTTTTTCTCTGCTCTCTCTCAGGCAACGAACATTTTGGGTCAACACGAAATGATCAACACCCTGAATCCAAAATGGGTGCTGTACAAAGAGAAACTCAAGGTTTCTTTCTTTCGCATAGATTCTTTTCTTTCTTTCAATTTAAATCCCTCCGCAGGACCCCCTCCAAATAGCCTTGTCGGAAAATAGCACCCAACTTGCTATTAGCAAGACTTCGCGCCTCACTTTCGCCTTAGTGCCGACTGAAAAAGCAACACTGGCTGTTGATTTATCTGGATTTTCACTCCCGTCCAGTGACCAACTTTTTGTGAAATCAACATAGGCAAGAGAAAAGCAAAATAAAACTTTGGGACGGAACAAAAAAGAGACTAATTTTAAGCGCCTTCTTCGACCTTCGAAGGCAGGAATTCAACAGCCCGAGAGCAAAACTGGTCTGCTTTTTTTGTTTGGAGGCCCAAGCCGACCCAAAGAACGAAAAAAACCAACCATGGATGGCCACCCTTTTGTTGGAAAATTGGCGAAAAGCCTCAGAGAAAACTGAGTCTGCCTCATTTTAAGCGCCTTCTTCAACCTTCGAAGGCAGGAATTCAACAGCCCGAGAGCAAAAGTGGTCTGCTTTTTTTGTTTGAAGGCCCAAGCCGACCCAAAGAACGAAAAAAACCAACCATCCTCTCAATAAAGCTTCCTTTTAAAGTGTTTATTAAGCGATAAAATTGCAAAATGAGCATTTGGAAAGGTAAGCGAACAAAATCTCTTAAGCTTGGACCCCACATTTGCGCAAAATCTTGTGCCCTTCCTCCTGCCACTCGCTCTTGTTCATCCAGAAAGACTCCTTGTCCTTCATGATACCAGCCAACACAGCTCCTCCCAAGAACACCATGTGCTTCCTGCGAGGAGGATCTTCGATCCTGCACTTGAACTTCTCGAGGCGGGCTTCGTCTCCCTTCAACACTCGGTCCAAATACAACTTGCGGATATCTCTCTCAATACGAGAGGGAAGACCGGGGTACATGGAAGATCCACCGGATAACACAATGTGTTGGTAGAACTCGGAACGGATGTCCACCTCGGCCTTACTGATGACCTCGAAGAGGAGGTCGGACACACCGCCACCGTCACCGGCACCGAGGAGCCCTGGTTGGAAGAGGGCCTCAGGAGCCTCGTAACGCTCGGCTCCGACCTTGATGACCCTACCATCGGGAAGCTCATACTTCTCGACAAGGATGGTGGTCTCCAAAGCCAACTGACGCTCAATGTCCAAGTCGAACCCAACATAGCACAACTTCTCCTTGATTTGACGGACGGTATCGAAATCAGCGGTTCTGTTGAAGGCATAACCGCGGAGGAGGAGGAGCTTGATCAAATAACGGGTAATGTCACGTCCAGCAACGTCCAAACGCTTGGTCAAAAAGGGGAGAGCATAACCCTCATACACGGGGACAATGTGGGTAACACCATCTCCAGAATCGACGACCACACCGGTAAGAAGACCCTGAGCGTACAACACCAACACAGCCTGGATGGAGATGTAGGTGGACATGAAGCCGTACTTCTCGAACATGGTCTCAATCATCTGTGGGGGTGGAATAATACGTTTAATGACCATGATGAGGGAAAGAAGAGACAGAAGCAGAAACAAAAACAAAAGATATAGGAGACAACAAAAGAAAAACTAACCATCTGCCTGTTCTTCATGGGATTTTGGGGGGCCTCAGTCAACATGATCTTGCACTCGTTGGCATTGATCTTCAGCTTCTCGTTGAAAGTGTAGTCCCAAACGTGGAGCATATCATCCCAGTTACGGACAATACCGTTATCCAAAGGATAGGTGATTTGCAACATGTTCCTCAAGCGGGTGGCCTCGTCACCAATCATAATGTCCTTGATTTGCACGTTTCCGATCTTCTCTTCGAAACGGAGCACGGGGCGACCAACCATGCAAGGGAAAATGGCATGGGGAAAGTTGGAGTTGGCGAACCCACATTTCACGAACCCGGTTCCGTTATCACACACTGAGAAAGAGGTGAGTGAAAAGAGGAGTACAACAAAGGAAAAGGAGGAAAAAGAAGAGAGAACAAACCAACGACGTTGTTGTTATTCATCTTGAGTTTCCTTTGGTTTCTTACCGACGGCCAGAAAGAAAAACAAATGAGTTTGAGTGCGTCACCTGGACGTACTGTGGATATCCAAATAGATATCCAAAGATTATTTTATGTTTTATTTAGGGATCATAAATGCATTCAGCCGGGCTAATTTTGGCCAAAATAATATTGTAAAACTTAACGGATTCCAAGGAAAAGGGGGGCAATGCAGTCTTTTTGGTTGGGGATTTTGTTTGCGGAAGGAATAAAGCTGAAAATGAAGGCTCTTGAGACTGTTTTTTCTGGTTTCGAGGGTCTGAAAAGATGTCGAAGGTTCAACTAAAGAGCGATTTCGACATTCCTTCAACATTTCTGACGAAGAGTTTGTGAAAGCAAAAGGAGGTCCTTCTTGGTCGAAAGCCAAATGTTCCAATGAAACGTATTACGATACCGATAACTTCGATTACATTTGAGCTGGAGTCTGGATTCTCTTGCGCACTCTCATGGTCGTTCCTCCCGGAGATCTTCAGCCGGAGATTTGGATTGTCAAGCGATTCCTTGGTGTTCACGAAGGCGCGCTTAGATATCGAGAATACCGCAATATTAAGTGATATTTGGACCAGATTCATGTTCCCAGTTTCGTCAACACACTCTTGGAGGAACAACTATTACTTCCGATTTTTCCTCCTGAGAACAAAAAATTGCAAAATCTTCAAACCGCGGTGGTTAATTGGGCCAAGTTTGGGCTTTATGTGCACTACTCCCTTCATTTTTGACATCAAAGAAGTGCAATAATTTTTCTCTTGCAAGAAATGAGCAAATTCCAACAATAATTCAAAATCATGACAATTATTTGTTATCTTTCCACAATTTTTTAGTGAGAAGCAATGTTTATTTTCCAAATTCGAAGAAAACCAAATTAGAAACATTTGCACCAACCAAGAGTGTTCTTCGTTTGTTCACACACTATCCACTCTTGGAAAATACTCTTTCGCACGGAACACTCGACACAATAATACTGTCTGTCTTTCACAGGAAAAGAAAACAAGATGGCAGATGGTTGGTTTTTTTTTCCCTTGCTTTTCTCCTTTTCTAATCCACATGTTATGATGGAGCAGATGATTCGAGGAAGATGTCTGAGGAAGCTTTGAACGAATTTGAAGCGCTTCAGGTTGGGAGGTGAAAGGAGAAATCCCCATTCCATTGAAAGAGAAAGAAAATTAGTCATCTTATCTTTTATTTCAGTCAATCTATGATGGGGATGTTGCGCTTCTCAATTCAACAACATTTGAGGTTGATGTTTCCAATGATGTTTCTAAGGATACCAAGTTGAGGGTGGATGTTGCTGAAGACCCAATCTCTCTTTATCCTCTTTCTCCACCGAGGTTCTTTTATTTTCTTTATCTTTTTTTTCTTTCTTTTTTCTTTTTCTTTTTTTTTCTTTTTTTTTTCTCTCATCCTTTTTCAGGCTAACAATCTCAGCCCCTTGGATGTCTCGTGAAAAAAAAAAAGCAACAGAAGAAAAATTGAGAGAAATTTACAGAGGAGACGAGTGTGTGTTAGAGTGTGTCGAACTTCTAAAAGAATTGGCCGAGCAAGCCGTGCACGTGGAAGAACTCCTTCAACGAAGAGAGGAGGCAATTATCCAAAACAGTGAGCAGAGGAAGTGGGAGAGGGAGCTCGAAATATTTCAAGGAGAGAGTTTGGTTGTGAAGAAAAGTAAGTTTATTGCTCACTGTGCTGTGGTGAATTGTGTAGGTTTCCTTCCCTTCCTTTTTCACATATGTGTGCCTTCTTCCACTCCAAATCTTGTGCAATACAAGAACCTTCTTCAGAGCCCCCCAGGGTTCCCATTGGGTGTTCCCTCTTTTCTCATTTGTTTTCCTTCCAGATGACGTCAACTACTTCCGGAGCAGAATTCTTGAGTCAAAAAAATATCAAGAGGCCACACACAACATTCTTGCATATCGTTTTCCACACTATGAAGTAAGGGATGACGATGGGGAAACTGGGGCTGGAGATAAACTCCTCAACTTTCTTCAATCCATAAACATCACAAGTGTGGCCGTTATGGTAACGAGGTGGTATGGGGGCGTACAATTAGGTCCCCAGAGGTTCAGGTGTATAAACCAAGCGGCCATCACTGCACTCCAAAAAGCAGGGCTTGCTGCTGTGTCTTCCAAAGGAAAATAATAATAATTTATGATTTATGAATCTTCCAGTTTTTTTTTTGTTCTTGTTTTTCAACAGATAATAACTATTTTAATACTTTCCCCCAAGAGCTCGAACATCCATCTCTTCAATAATGTTTCTTGTGATAGGGGAAGGCTGTTGGCTGTTTCTGACATATTTTACAAAAGGAGATCGTTGGGAAGAGGGAGACGAAAAGGAAGAGGAAGACGAAGAAGGACAGGGCTGGGGAGGCGGGAGGTTGGGGTAGAGGTTGTGGGCATCAGGGGCTAAAGGGTAAATCCACCCCTTCGGGTCGAGGAGCTTGAAAAGTGCATCAAAAATTGGCGATCCCACCAACGTCGACATGGACCCAACAAAAATCAGTTTCTTTTTCGCTCGGGTAAATGCAACATTACATCTCCTCCAATCACACAGCAGCCTCCCAACTCGTTTCGAGTCATTCGAGCAACAAAACGAAATCAAAATGCAGTCCTTGTCCCTTCCTTGGTACCGATCAACCGTAGAAACCTCCAGAAGGGGAAAGGCTGGCGTCCATTTCTTTATCAGGCGGAGTTGCGCTCGGTAAGGGGCAATGACACCTATTTTCGAAGGATCAACTCCACAGTGCACCAGCGAAGAGACGAGAATTTCGAGGAGTTTAGACTCAACAAGGTTCACTGTACCTCCTCCAACCCTCTCTTCCTTTGCTGATTTAGGATCGGTGTTCAAAAAAATAACACTGCGATTAGGATCCAAAGCTTCCCACACCCAATCGTGCGCTCCTCCCTTTGAAAGAAATAAAAATCACAAGAAAGAAGAAAAACAGAGAAATAAGGTAAGAAGAATAAAGAAGAAAGGAAAGGAAGAGTTGATAAGGTTACCTTCTGTCGAGGCGGGAGGAGAGAAAGATCCAACTTCAACCGACTCGATGCAACCTTTTCCGTGCCACAGCGGAGGCGATAGTTATAGACAAGGACATTGGCGATGTGCATAATGTCTTCATTCATCCGGTACTGTTGAAAAAAGGAAGTGAGCAGCCAATTAGAAGGCAGCCACAAACAAAAAAAAAATGAAATGGTAAAATAAAATTCAGTTGACTTTCAGGATTCTCAAACCTGGTTTTCAAGACGGACAAGGGCCTGTGGGTGGGCCTCGCATAACCTCCGAAATAGACTAACATCCATTCCAAGGGAGAGAGCTTCTTTACTTTGCACCAAGGGGGGAAGTTGATAGTCATCACCAACCAAAACAAAAATATCAGCGAGGCGGACGGGTCCAAGCGAGACCTAAAAAGAGGAACAAACAAACAAAGAAAGGGAAAAAAAAGAAAAAGAAAAAAGCGAGTGAGAAGGGGCAGGAGAAAAAAATCAGGGAAAAGGAAGAGCAAACTGGCTGGGTGATTTGACTGGCTTCATCGACGATACAATAATCAAATCTCAAACGCCGAAAAATGGAGTGGTTTGACTTCAAACATGTGCTTCCAAACACACTCTTTGAGTTGATCAAACAATCATATTCGTGCACCTTGTTTCGAATTGCGTTAGTGGGTGGACTTTGTCACATAAACACCAAACAGATAGAAGGCTTACCGTTTCGCAGCCCGCATCTTCAACAGAATATTTCTTTATGTCAGGTGCAACTCGATCCGAACCTCCAATCCTGAGAAGGCTTTTTTGGCCCATTTCATCAAGTTTTCTCATCACATTGTCGACAGCAGAGTGCGTGTAAGAAGAGACCAAAACCTTCTTCCCAAGGCTCACGAGGCGGTTGATGAGATGAGCAATAGTGGTCGTTTTCCCCGTCCCGGGCATCCCCAAAATACAAACGTAATCTTCACACTCCAAAACTTTTCGAATTGCTTCTTTCTGGTCTTGGTTCAGATCCCCCCCTATTGAAAGGTCAGTCGCTAATTTTCAATTTTTTCTCCCTTCTTTTTTCCTTAGTACCTCCTGGTTCGGAAGAAGGTGTCATAGAAAGAGGCTGGCTTGCCTGGGAGCTCAGGGTTTGGCTGTGTGGAGGTTTAAACTTTGGAGGCCGAAGTTCAACAACAAGCTCTCGGCGCTTGAAATCTCCCCCGTCAATGAAAAGGTAAAATAAATTCTATTCATAGATGAGTGGATATTAGAGAAATCACCAAGACATCCCAAAAAAGAGAAAAAAACCAACCTCCCGAGCTCGGTCAAACCCACTCGATATCTCGTCTTTGTCTATCACCCAGAGAGATGAACCTGCGAGTTTCCCAGGGGGGAGCTGGAGGAAATGATCAAGGCAAATTACAATCTGGTCGGGCCCCATTGATTGGATTTTCCCCCTCCCTAGACCAACAACTCCCTCCATTGTGCTCAACACAACAAGATCTCCAGCGGTCAAACGCGACACAGATCCCTCTGGATTGTTCCGTTGCCCATCCGTAGATTCGTTGAGGGGGATCTGGTTATCGGACTCCCGGAGGCCAGTTGCTTCTCGACTGAAGGTGTATTCAAAGGAGGAAGAAGAGAGTTCTTCCCACTTTTCCAGCTTGAGAGAGCACACTGCACGACCGGCCTTTTCTCGTTCTTGTGGGGAGAGCCGCCAAGTGTAGCTCACATATTGCAGGCCCTCCTGCTTCTCCAAATCAATCAATTTGTCCCACAAGCGAAAGTAATCGAGGTGGACTGAGGAGAGATGGCCCGTCATTTCACCGAATTTCCCACCAAAGTCATGGGTTCCAGCTTCGATAGCTTTGTGATACAACACACAACTACGAGCATGGGGGCATAATTGACAAGGAAAGCCATACCCAGGGAGCATAGGAGGAAGACGAATAGGGCCACTGCTGTTGAGAGTGCGACCAAGATAGTGGGCGACAAAGTTGCGGGCAACCAAAAGAGAACAAACGAGACTGTGCGGGACCTCGAGGAGCTCCATATTTTTTTCTGAATAAATGTCAGCCCCGAATGTGAGAAAGAGACAAAAGGAAAATAGAAAGAGAAACAAAACCTCCAAGCGCATACAGCAACCCCCGGTCAATTTTTCGTTGGTAGCGATCACTCATCATCAACGTGTAAAGGCCCAATTGGGCTCTGTGGGGATTTCGAGCCTTTCCCGACTTGAACTCAAGAGGGAGCTCTTCATCCCCCACGAGAACCATCACATCAATCCGCCCTTTTAGCCCAAATACCGGGGACCAAATCGTCTCTTCGATCTTGGTGACTTTCGATATTTTGATGCCGGAAGGATTTGAGGCCCCTTGGGAAATTGGTTTTGCGGCGGATTCGGTCTCGGTGAGGTGGGTTGATCCCCATGTAGACAGAGCGTCGAGCTTCCCCCCGAGAATTTTGGTCATTTCTTCGTCGGTGATCCGGTAGGACCACAAGTCAGCGACATTTCGCCGAACCACATTCCGTATCTCCAGTGATAAACTCTCCCTGTCCATTGCTCCGTTCTTTGAGGAGGTTTGAAAGAGTTCATGGAAAAGATTTCCTCGAAGGAGCACTTGTCCACTTTTGATATCTTCTTCGTCGTCGGTCGCAACTAATTGGATTTTAAGTCGCTCTGCTAACACCGCCCTTCGACTACATGAGACTTGGAGACCCGCGTTACTTGGAGATATAAGCGTATCAGGGTGCAAGACGAGGTAGTACGGAGCGAGGCAGTCAACGACATAAACTTCCTCCACATCCGCCATGTCGCGCTCAAAACTGACAATATGGAGGATACTTCCGGGAACACAAGGGGTGTCATACCACTCATCTTTCAGAATGGCGGTTGATTCAACAGAGAAGCCCTCTTCGATGAGCCTCACATCCTGGGTGTACGATTCGCTTCCTTCTTTCGCCTCGAGAATAAGAAAACGTCTGTATCTATTGGGGATAAAAGATCAAAAAAAAGAAAAGAAGAAAAAAAAAAAAAAAAAAAAAAAAAAAAAAAAAAACATAGCAAAAGGAAACCTGGGTCTGATTGAGTTTTCACTTGAAGTTTGGATGGAGGTAGGTCGCTTGGGAGAAGGAGTGGTGGGTCCAACTTGAAAGAAATCTTCAAGAATCCCATCAGAAGACAAGAAAAGGAGGGTATCCTCAATTTCCGAGTGTTGTGGATTGGTTGGTGGTTGAAGGTTGTTTGTGGTTGTTGGCTGGGGTAGAGGTGGTGCTGTTGGTGGAGGTGCCCGAGTTGTTGCTGGTTTGGGTTGTGGAGGGGATATTGATGGTTGGGGTCGTGGTGGTGTTGTTGTTGTTTTTGGTCCAGGTGTTAGTGGTGTGGGTTGGGGGATGTGGGTTGCTCTTGTGTGTGACTGTTGACGAGACCATGGTGTTGGAGTTGTTGGTTTTGATTTTGGTGTTGCTGGTAGGGGTCGATGTGTTGGTGCTATTGGGTTAGGCTTTGGTGTTATTGGCTGTCGTTGATACGTTGGTTGTGGTTGATGTGTTGGTTTTGGTGGAGGTGTTATTGGCTGAGGTCGCTGTGGTGTCGTTAGTTGAGGTCGATGTGGTGTTGTTGGTTTTGGTTTTGGTGTTGTTGGTTGAGGTTGGAGTGCTGGTGTTGCTGGTTTTGGTTTTGGTGTTGTTGGTTGAGGTCGATGTGGTGTTGTTGGCTGAGGTCGATGTGGTGTTGTTGTCTGGGGTCGATGTGGTGTTGTTGGTTGGGGTCGATGTGGTGTTGTTGGCTGAGGTCGATGTGGTGTTGGTTTTGTTGGTTTCTGTTGGGGTGTTGATGTTGGCTGAGGCTGATGTGGTGTTGCTGGTTTTGGTTTTGGTGTTGTTGGTTGAGGTCGGAGTGCTGGTGTTGCTGGTTTTGGTGTTGTTGGTTGGGGTCGATGTGGTGTTGTTGGCTGAGGTCGATGTGGTGTTGNTTTGGTTTTGGTGTTGTTGGTTGAGGTTGGAGTGCTGGTGTTGCTGGTTTTGGTTTTGGTGTTGTTGGTTGAGGTCGATGTGGTGTTGTTGGCTGAGGTCGATGTGGTGTTGTTGTCTGGGGTCGATGTGTTGGGGTTATTGGTTGAGGTTGGGGTGGAGGTGCTATTGTTTGAGGTCGAGTTGCTGGTTGTCGTCGAGGTATTGGTGTTCTTGGTTGAGGTCGATGTGTTGGTGTCGACAATGATGACGATAAAGAGGAGGAAGAGGGGGTGGTAGACAGAGAAGGAGATGATGATAGAAGCAAGTGGGACAATGAGGGGGCACTGGAAGAAGAAGAGGAAGAGGAAGAGGCAGAGGAAGAGGCAGAAAAAAAAGGTAGGGGGACAAGGTCTGAACGTGCCTGGTTGCTTAGAAGTTCCTGAGGAAAATGGGAAGCGAGAATGAGAAAAGAGAATACAGAGAGAGAGAAAGGAAAAGAAACCTGTTGGTTCTTTGGTTTCACATTCCTTTGTTCAGATGAGATCTGCGGGTGAGATCTCTTTCGTTTCATCCCTGCTGATTTTCCCCAAACACTCGCAGCAAGTGGCTCCGTTCGTTACTGGCCGCAACTTTTGCGCCATCCAGACACAAAAAAACACACCGGAGCACAAAAAAACAAAGAAAAAATAAATTGAAGAACAAAAAAGCACAAAAAAACACACAAAAAAAACGAAGACCAACAGACCGTCTCCGTGCCCAAAAAAGGCAACTTTTTTTTTTTTGCTGAAACCACACAAAAAAACAAAAAATAAATATTTTCTTCAGGTGACAACAAAGCATTTTTTCCTTCCTGTTGCCAAAGGCAAATTGCCTCATCTCCCATTTCGCGGCGCCATGCAGCTGTCTTCACCCGCATCCTCGAAAACTTTTCGCAATGTCCTGAAACGCAGCGGCGCAAGCAGTCCTGCGAAGGGGGTTTCTTCGCAAAACCGCAATGCGTCCCGTGCCCTGCTCCAGGCCTGTCTTCGTGGAGATCTAGAGGAAGCCACATCTCTTTTCCAACAGAATCCTGACCTGGATGTCAACCAATACAACCTTGCCAAAGAAACTCCCCTCTTCTTTGCTGCTGCTGTCTCCGCTCCCCTCTGTCGCTTCCTTCTCGAACGAGGAGCAAACCCCTTGGTTCGAGCGGTGGGGAACCGGACAGTCGCTCATCAGCTCGCCCTGTTGGGGGACGCAAAGCTCTGGGAAGAATTCAATCAGTTGGACAACTTCAAAAAGCTCCTAAAAAAAGACTTGCAAACGGTGGGAGATTACACCCACCCCCTCCATTTGGCGGCCAGGAAGGGGAACCTGGAGTTACTCAGAGACGCTTTCCCCCAGAAATGGGATCTGGATGTCAAGGATATATTCGGGTCAACCCCTCTGATTATTGCGGTTGCGGGAGGGAAGTATGAAGTGGCGCTGTATCTCTTATCGAAGAATGTGAAACTAGGCATCACTTCCGTCAGGTACCGCCCCCCAGAGATGTTGAAGGACGCGAGGCACCCTGTTCTCCACCTCATGATCGTAAATGGCTATCTGGTGCCGAATGATCGAATGTACAAGAAGGTGATGAAAGAGTTGATTGCGCAAAAGGCCCCGCTGGGTTGTTTGTTTTGTTCAGAAGGGAATGGATGTACATCTGTTGCGAAGAGGAGGGTACCAAAGTATCGTGCATTGAAGGACACTCGAAAAACACAAACGAGTCTGGATTTTTTTTCTTTTTTTTTCTTTTCTTTTTCTTTCTTTTCTTTTTTTCTTTTTTGCTTTTTTTTTTTTCTTTCTTTTTTTTTCTTTTTATTCTTTCATTTAACCAATAACAAACAGAAAAAGCCACTCCAGAAGACCAAATCAAATTCAACCTTTTGGCATTGATGGCGAATGAGGGAATGAAAGGAGGGCTCTGGCGAGGAATCATAGATTGTGCTTCAAAGCAAAACAAACAAGATTTTGGACAGAATTTGAATTTGATGTTCCAATCGTTGGAGTTGGAAGAGGATGGTACCCGAGGTTTGCTTCCTTTATTTTTATTTGTGTTGTTTTGGTTATTGACTGAAAAAATCGACACAGCCGCTCTTGTCAATGAGATCGAAAATAGCACCAAGTCTTCCCATATCACCGGAGAGCAGACACCCTACACCCACATTCTGCTCGAATACATGCGTAGTGAAGGAAAGCCTTTCCTCGATCATTTTTCAAGAGGTTTGTTGTTGTTGTTGTTGTTGTTGTTGTTGTTGTTGGTGTTGTTGTTGTTGTTGTTGTTGTTGTTGTTGTTGTTGTTGTTGTTGTTGTTGTTGTTGTTGTTGTTGTTGTTGTTGTTGTTGTTGTTGTTG
>MUHK01004596.1:0-17347 GCA_002151225.1 Paramoeba pemaquidensis
TGGCAAAGGAGGGGGGGGAAAAGGGGGACAGGGACTGTGAGGCAACAAATAATAAGAAGTCTGGTTCCAGGACCTGTCAAACTTTGAAGGTGGGGGATTGGGTTGTTCGAGAGGTTCAAAAGAGGAACTCAAAATTGGGGGAAAGGTGGGAGGGACCTTACGAGGTCAAGGGGTTCGATGAGGAGAGGGGGGGGTATTCTCTGCAGGAAATGGATGGGAGATTGTTGAAGGATCTTTCACCAATCGAACATCTCAAGGTGGTGGAGAAAGCTCTAGACGAAGAGCAAGCCTATGAGGTTGAAAAAATTGTGGGGCACAGGGGGGGGGTGAATGATAGGGAGTATCAAATCAAGTGGAAGGGGTATGACGAATTATCTTGGGAGCGGAGAGAAATGTTCAATGAGGTGAAAATTATTGAGGATTATTGGAGCAAGCTCAAGAAGCAAGGAGGCAACAAGGGGCCGAAAGGAAAGGAGAAGGAGTGATATTTTTTTTCTTTTGGGTTCTTTGGGGGGTTTGGTGGTTTGTTTGTTTGGTTGTTTTTGGGGGGATTTTAAGTGTTTTTATTTCACTGTTTGTTTTTCAGAAAGCACATTCATGCTGAAGGTGGTTTCTTTGGGGGGGATGACGAGAGATAGAGACTTCTCTGGGTGTTCTGGGAGGGGTTTCGGGAGCCCGAATAATTGATGATCTGCCGGAGATTATTTTCGGGATTTATTTTGGTTGTTTATCGGTGTCGGAGTTATGGGAGAGTTTATTGTTAGGGCGTTATTTCTAGCCCACAAATTGTTGTTGGTTTCTTTTCTTTCTTTCTTTTAATAAAGTTTTTGAATCAGAAGTCGAGCGTGAGCTTCTCCTGAGGAGGCTTTATCATTTGTTTTCAACCCTTAAAAATTGAAATATACTCTGATTCAAGCAACGCTGACAATACATCCAATAGAAAATCATCATATGGTTTCTATATATCTGTGAACAAAAACGTTGTTGCATGGGTAGCTAAAAAGACACCAAACGTTGCACTGTCATCAACTGAAGCTGAGTATGTCACCATGGCTGAAGCAACAAGGATGAACACCTACATCATGAAAAAAATTGAGTGCCTTGAATTAAAAATTAAGAAACCATGCATGATTGGAACTGACAGCCAAGGCGCTATGAACCTTGCAAATATGAATGCCACCACCTGCCAATCTAAGCACATTGACATCTGGCACCATTACATTCAAGAGCAATGTGAACTCAACAAAATCAAGATCTTTGATGTTGATGTTAGATGATGTCGATGTGAAAATCATCTATGGAAACAATACTCACAGTCTCAACAGTTTATTCTTCTCTCCTTCCCTTTATTCTTTACTTTTACTACTCTGTGATTGAATCACCTTTAGTAAATGCACTCTATTGCATTTACACCCCCTACTACTTCCGATTCATTAATAAAGCAATGAGTCAGTGTTGTTTGTTTACATGCTCTTTCTCACTTTCTTCTTTCACAACAATCTTTATTTCTTTCCTTTGCTTTCTCTTTTCTTCTTTGCTACTGGTCAGGTTGCTTGTACACGAATCCCACCAGCCACTTTTCTTGAACAGGTTGCTTGTACATGAACCCTGTCCACAAGGGAATTTGTACAAATTAGTATTATCACAAAATATGGTATCAGGAACTGTTGTTATTGGTTCACTTGGTGGTCTTGGTTGTTCTTCTATGGTCATAACATCAAATATTATTAGGACATCATTAACTGCTGTTTTATCAAATATGACAGATAATATAGTATCTACTAATAGATGCCCATCTATCATTGGATTTGGTGGGACTGATATAATTGCTAATAATGGATAGTAAAATAAATATTTAATACAAATACTTATTTTAAAAACTTCTTACATATCTCCACTCAGTTCTAAAATCATTTCTATCAACTCCTTTTTCTTCTTTCTTGTGATTGGGTATTGTCTTGCCCTTCCTCTCTTCATTCCTCTTAATAATTTTAATAAATGTTTGAGTTCATTTAACCTCATTCTACTTCACATTTCCACCAATCCTGTCATTACCAACCAATTGATTTTCTGGTAATAATCTACCACTAACTAAATCACTGATATGTTCTTTGTAAGGATTCCAAGACTTAGAAGGGATAACAATATCATTCTTACCTTTTTGAAAATTTTGAAGAACTGCAATAGGATCCCTTGTGGTTCAAATATCATATTGATCTTTACCTTTCTTTTTCCCCATGAGTAAATCAATTGGGGTGGTTGGTTTAGACACTGTTATGACCTCATCAGAATTTTGTCCATATTCTTCACTTAAGTATGCACCCAAACTACTGCCTAATGTTGTAATAAAATAACCTTTTGCACAGTACTTTTTCTCAGCTTTTTTTTGCACTTGTTCAGAAATTTTAAAACGTTTGTTATTTTTGTGTTGTACAAATAACTGTAAATCAATGAAAGCATCATAAGCATCTGCACTACCTCGATGGACTATAACACAATGACGTTTTTCATCATTATAATAAACGTGCACCCATTCATGAGATAATTGTCTATCAATTTTGTAGTCACCAACATCTTTAAAATCTTCCTCATGACTTGCCACAATCAACTTTTTAATCATTAAAGCCAGGAGACTGCCCCCTTTTCTTCTTACCACAGGTCTTTTCTTCACAGAAGCATTTAATAATTTATCAAGCAATTGTTTATCAATATTACCTCCAGTTTTGTCAGCAATTTTTTGACACTCTGTTTCTGTTCCTACTTTCTTACCTTTTGCTGGTTTTTTATAAGTTTTTTGTTTGACAGAACGCTTTGTTGTTGTACTTTTGGATAATTTTTCATATCTTTTAACCTTTTCTTGTGATAATCTCAATTTTTTAACTAAATCTTCTTGCGATGTCATTGAATATATAATAAATAATGAAAAAAAATCTTCCAAAAGGTTATATGAATAAAGTAATTGATATTCTCAAAATAAAAGATGTCCAAAGAATAGGTAGTAGTTCCAATCCTAAAATAAAATATGCATCAGACATTGATCTAAGAGAAATAATACAAACCAATGACTTCTTTCCAGAAATACTCAAAAAGTTTCAACAAAAATTTTCGATAGCACAAAATGATCCAAAAATATTTATCACAGATTTCAAATGTGGTATGTTTCGAGGACAACCAGTGAGATGGAATAAATACACAATTAAAGATGGGTTTCAAAATATTGATGGGATAAATATCCACTTTATTAATTGTCTTCAACAGAAATCATCCATTAAAATGGATATCATTGCACTGGTAAATCAAATCTTCACTGAATTTTCAAACAATTATTATTTTACCTTCCCAGATGGCTTTACCACAATGCCAGGAGATAATACTAAAAAAGAACAAAAAAATGATGCAAACCTTGGTAGAGTTTTTCAATAGCAATGTGGGAAAGTTAAATTATCAAATCAATGGACTGGAAATTATTAATACAGTTCTTGACAATCCATTTCATCAACCTAAGAAATCAGATATTATTCATAACATCAACAAAATAAAAAATAATTTACCACATCAACTTGATCAATTAATTGACAGTATTTTGAAAAGGCCAACATTACAAACAATGAAAATGGAAATACAATATGTGATTCAACAGCTGACAAATGTTGTCAATGAACAAACGATGGAATTTATTGACAAGAAAATTGATTATCAGAAAATTTAATCTTGTTTGTTGATGAAGATGAAGAACAAAATAAAATATTTTTATACTTTTTTTCTTACAAATAGTATAACATGAGTTGTTTGAATACTGAAGGATTTGGATCACCAATTGCAATAATTGAAGATATTAACTCATCAAAAAAGAAGAGGAATACAAAAAATAACGTCATAAATAACCCAAACGAATGTGAATTTTGTTACAAAAGGACCACACCCGCCAACAAAGCCAGACATCTGAAAACATGTAGTGTGAAAAAAGCAGGTGGTCAACATTCAAGCGGTGTCATTTATGTTAATAATGAGTCAAAAGCAAACATTAAGAATCCTATGAAAGAGATAATCGTTAAAGACACTCAAAAAGTCCAGATGATTCCAAACAAAAAAAAAGAAAGATTTGTTTCCTACATCTCAGGTCAGGCTGGAAGTGGTAAATCTTTCTTTACAAACAAACTGGCAGAAGAGTATCATTCCATGTATCCAAAGAGACAAATTTACCTGTTTAGTTTACTCACAGAAGACAAGAGCATCAAGTGCAAACATATTAAAAGAATTAAATTAGATGACAATTTTCTTAAAACTGATTTGACACTAAATGACATGAAAAATAGTTTACTTATTTTTGATGATATTGATACAATTAAGAACAAATGCATTAAAGGAAAATTAGATCATATCATTGATACCCTTCTTCAGTGTGGTCGTCATTCAGGTACATCAGTAATATCTGTTTCTCACCTTGCTTGCAATGGTAAAGACACTAAGATGATTCTTGCAGAGTGCAACAACATCACAATCTTTCCGCAGACAATGGGTAATAGAGCAATTAAGTATCTTCTTTCTGATCACTTTGGATTATCCAACAAACAAATTCAAAAAATAAAAAAATTACCAAGTAGACATATTACCATAGTCAGAACATACCCAATGGTGTTGTTACATGAGAAGGGAGCCTTTTTGTTAAATAATTTAGATGAAAGTGATTAAATATATTTTTGGTTTATATGTAAAAATATATTTAATATTTTAAGGAGTAGTACTACCATAAATGTAATAATCTGTTCCACCAATATTAATAGTAAATCTTCTGTTTAAATCAGCAAGTAGAGCAGGTGGACCAATAGGAAGACCAGCTTCAAGTGGAGCAAATCGAGCAACTGAAGCATCATTGACATTTTTAAAGGCTTGAAGTGCATAATCTTGTTGAAGTTGTACGTCGCTCAATGGAATATCTTGAAATACGGTATCACTCATTTCTATATTATTGGGAAAGAAAAAAAATTAATGCTGTTTTTTGCGGAACAATATTTTTAAAGATACAGATCCCCCGGATGGTAATGTAAATGGAATTAATTGACCGATTTTTGACTTCCAATATACTTGAATATCAACTTGACTGATTGGTTGTGATGTAGTTAATGAAATCCACCTATATTCTGCTGTTGGATAATAAAGAATAGAACCCCTATAACTTTGTTCATCTGTAATTAAATCAGTAATAATATTAGCAAAATTGTTTCCAGGTCTTGATAATTGAATTAAATTATTATTTTGGTACAATTGAGGGTTCGACAGATTTGAAATGACAACTGGTAAAGTGGAAGATGTAAAAACTAAGCTGCTTATTTCGGTCCACTCAGAAATGGTACTATATTGTTGTGGTGTTTCAATAAATCTTTCGGTCTGTTGTCCAAATAATCCTTGAATCGTTTTTGCACCGTTGAAGTTGTCAACCATAATTTGATAATAAGGTGGGAAATTAGGAGGACCAAGAACAGTACCTGTTCCACTGTCGACCAAGAAACTCTTTTTAATAGGTAGCAAATTAAACATTGAATAGAGTGTAGGATTAAAATAAATCTCTATTAACGGATTTAAGGCGGTTGGTTGATTTGCTGTATTAAATAAATCTGCTCTGGAGTATAATGTTGCGGTATTAGATGACTCATTCCAAGACATAAAAGGGGGTGGCACATCATCAAAATCTGGAGGGTAAATGGCTGGGTTGAGTAATGCATCTGCCTTTAATTTATCCATACCTTCCGCTAATGCTGTATTATAACAATTTTCAACACATGGTCATAGTCATAACACCAATAATATTGAGAATCTACCTGATAACCATTTGTTGATTGGCTTGGTGGTACAGGTGGAGTGATAGTAGTATCAACTGGACTCCAAATCAATGATGTTAATCCCATAAATCGTCGTTCAGTACCATTGTCATAAATTAGGATTAAATCATGAAGCATTGTATCCCTGTCAAGTGAATTTTCCTTTATTTCTGCAACATATATAGGGAGTGAATATGAATCGCACTGAAATCGAACAATACTCCTATCATAGGCATCTGCTCTGTCAATTATTGGGCTTGTACGTTGTTCGTCAAATTTCAATTGTATTAGATTATCAGGGACTTTATTATTGGCTAAATTTTTGATTTGTAAGTCATAGTACACATAACCGGCGCTATTTTCCACATTACTTGAAAAACTTGTCAAGCCAAAAATTAATAAATATTAAATTTGGTTCTGTTTGGTTGCATTTTGATTAAATTATTAATATGGATACTGTTATTGATATTAATAATTTTCAATAAGTTCAACATCAAAACGATCAACTAATTTTATCACTTTTTGCATTTTATTGTAAAGGTATCCATATGATATTTTATTTGATACACGATACACATTTAATGAATTTGGTAGTTCTAATGAATTTGGTATTTCCAATAAATAAAGACCCCGCTCATATTTGTTCCCATTCTCTACTTCATCTTTGAAATCATCATAATTAACGTTTTTTATATATTAAAGTTTATCAACGTATCTATTTTCTAAATACACAAAAATAGAATCAACATATTCTACTGTACAGATAATGTTTCTATTACCTTTTTTTACATGAACTAAATTGAATAAAATCATAATATATTATTAGTTGAGATTTTTATTTCTTAAATCAGGAATACTATTCGTTTTTTCAGAAATAAAATATTTGTGGTGTGTTTTAAATTGACTTAAAAAAATAAACTATAATAATATAGTAGAAAAAGATGTCTGAAAAAATTGACAATAATGAAGTACCTGTGATTAAAGAGACGAAAAAAATGGGGCGACCACGCAAATATGAAGAAGGATATCATAACCACACCTTTGCTAAAGTTTTGGTAGATAGAAAAGAGTATAGTAGATTACTGGAAATTGAAAAGAAATATTTGGATATAAAAAATAGCATACTTTTCGAGTGCGTTTGAAATTGGCTAAAAGAAATATTATATAATATTATCTATATATAATATTTAGAAATGGAACGAAAATTAAGAGAAGATTTAGAAATAACTTTTACAAATGGGAGGCATATTTCGCCAGACCAAAAAGTAAAGGATACACTAAAGAAATAGCAGAGTTTGATAAGATGGTTGCAGATGGCAATACAAAGAGATACAATAAATTGAAGAAAAAGGTTGAAAGAATGAAAACAATGAGACCTTTGGAAATAAAGGGCAAAGAACAAAAAGACAAGATTCTTGCCAAAGTGGCATCAGGGAAAAAGATATTACTTGTTGATTGTCATCCTCATATATTATTTAAAGGTGAAACAAAATTTGAATTTAAGCACATGGCTTTTAAATTTCACTTATCGACTGTTTCTTACAAAGGTAAACTATTGGAAGAATTTATCAGACAAAAAATTAGACAATACATTTTTGAAAATTATGACGTGGAAGACGTTGGTGAAATAAAATTTAAAACCTTTAATTTACGAAATGTTTATTTCAGAGACATTAAACATGGAAGGGTTGGTTTGCAATACAAGTTTTTGAATGATTTAAATGGAATTGACCTTGAACCGCAATATGATGATTTCCTTTGTGTTATTCGACATATTGCAGAGAGTTGTGAAGGAAAACCTAAGTTGATGAGAGTAACCATCGAAAAAATAAAGAAGGAAATGAGTGAATTAAATATTAATTATGAAAAGGGAGTTTCTGTGAGTGAGCAGATTAAATGGATTGAACGATATCATCCCAACACCATCTCTCTTTATGCCATGGATCCGTATGGTCAAGTATTCGAGAAGTACACAGCCAAACAATCAAGAGTAACCTTGGTGTACCTGTGTAACAACAAACACATTTATGTTATTAATGAGAAAATTCAAAAACAATTTGTGGCAAAAGCAAAACATTTGGACAAAACTGTAGAGGTCAAATGGAAGGTTAACGCAAACCAGTATGAATACATTAATCAAGAATGTGCTAACGAGGAAATAGGTGGTTTGATGGATCCCAGTTATGCTAAATATTATGAAAATGAATACAATGAGGAACAAATGAAAGTATTGAAGATGCCAAATGAGAAGAGAGAAGAAGAAAAACAGAAATATAATGACATGGTTGAAGGAAAAAGAAATGGAGAAGTATTTTTGGTTGACGATCCTTATCAATGTGCTTTGGATGTGATTGATAAATGCAAACCTTACACAATTAGTAGTCTTAAGTGCGAAAATTCAGATGTACATTCCTTTATTCACCCTATTTCTGGTTGTATTATTGAGGATGGAGGTGATTATGAGAAGAGATTGGAGTTTTGTAATGAGTTGTACAAAAAAATGAACTGTTATAACTTTACCTTTAAAAATCAATCGTTTGCTCAAATGGCATCCCAATACCAAGAAATTAAGTTCGGAAAGTTGTACAAGAAGTCAACATACACTAAAGAACATATGGATTTGTTAGACAGATTTTACACCACACCCCTAATGAGAACAGTAGTTAAGAACCACAAACCAAATGACAACTGTAAAGGAACTGATATAAACATGTCATACACGAACGCTGTGCTGAACATGAAAGATTCCTATCCTGTCTTTTGCCAAGCAATGAGTCCACAAAAATATAAAGGTGGGGAAATTGTTATTGGTGAATACTTGGTCGAACACTTCAAAATCGAACAGTTGGGGGGGATGATCTTTCAAAAACAGTGGTTGTCGCATAATATTGTAAGAAGATTGTTAAAGAAAGGATATTTACAAAAAAATAAAATTATTTTGGAAGCCAAAGCCGAGTTCTGTTACAAACCTGACATTCTTGCTGATTTCATAAAGGGAGTTTTGGAGTTGTTCCCAAGAGAGAAGTATGGTAAATATACGAAAATTATGTGTAATGCATTCATTGGAATGATGGGAAAAAGATATTTGAAAAATGACAAGGCGTTTCTTACCACTGATTACGAAACCGTCCAAGCAATGTTCTGCATGTACCCCGAAGGTTTTCACATGAACCAACTCGACGATTTATATTTTGTAAGAAATACATTAGAAACAAAATTACAACAAGATCACGGACCTATTTTTCGACAGATTTTGTGTGAGGGTATGTGGAGTGTGATCGAGTTGTTAGAGCAAGTGTATGGAGAGGGAAGTAAATTAATTTCATACAAAACAGATGCTGTGTTTGTTGAAAACCCCATCAAAACCATTGACCAATTGGACCAAACTAAATACAAGGCGGAAGGATGGAAGCCCTATATTTACACTCCCTTCTACCCAAGGAAAGGGAATGACACTGTGACTGAGATGAAAGGTTGGAATCCTATTCAAGATATTCAATTTAAAGGAGAAAATATTTTGTTGGGAGGAAAGATTAGAAACAGAGACGGAGAAAGATACTTAAATAAATTGAGAAATATGAGTTTTTTTGGTTCTGGTGGTCCTGGTTGTCAAAAAAGTACTCTGCTTTCAAAGATGTATGTACCTAATGAAACATTGGTTTTGAGTTTTACCAATAACGCATGTCAAAACATTTTAACAATTTTGGACAAGGACGCTAAGGTGTACACATTTGACAGTAAGTTTTACAATGAGGAAGGATCAGAAAATATTTTAAACAGTGTTAAGAGAATTTTGGTTGATGAGTACTCGATGACTCCCCTGAGATGGATGGAAAAATTGAATCAGTTAAAAACACAAAACAACTGTATTATTCAATTTTATGGCGACCCCAACCAATGCAAACCAGTCGAAACACACAACAGATATATTGATGATGCAAACCGAAAATTTTTTAGAGAGATGTGTGATAATAATATGATGACAAAGGAGTATGTAGAAGGATGTGCACGATATGACAAGGAACTTTATGATGTGTTAGAGTATTTAAAGAAACACAAGAGATTACCAAACACATTGAAAGCGAGAAAAATCAAACCAGAATTAGAAGTAAATATTTCTCGAACAAACCCAAAAAGAAGAGAGGTAAATGCACAGTTTCACAAGGGGTATTATGTAGGACAAAAGATAATTTCCAACAAAAATATCAAAACAAAAGGAGTGTACAACAGTAGGATTTATCACATACACAACATACAGAATAATAAGGTAGCATTGAGAAATGAAAAGGATGGGAAACCTCTTTTGAGTTCGAAAAAAGAAGTCTTCTACTTTAATTTGAATGATTTTGACCCAGCTTATTGTATTACCTGTTATCGATACCAAGGAGCAACCATTGAAGATGAATATAATATACATGAAATTCACCGAATGACATTTAATGAATTATATACAGCATTATCAAGAGGCAGGAGTTTGGACAACATTCATTTTGATTACACAGCAAGAACATTTAATGTTGCAAAAGAAAATGATGAACCAACCGTATTAAAACCAAGGCAAATGGCGAAGGGGGAGATTTACGAATGCCACAACCCAACCAGGAACTTGTATTATGTTGGATACACAACCACAACAACAGAGAAAAGATTTCAAGAACACTGTCAGGAGAAAGAAGATCCTATTTACAAGACAGGAGGAGCAAAAGAATGGAAGTGTAAGAAATTAATTGATGTATATTTTGGCGAAAAAATCAAAGGAAAAAACGAAACAACCATTAAGGGCGAGGACGAGATTCAAAAAGTGGAAGGGTATTACATTCAGGAGTATCATGAGAGAGGGTGTAAGTTGGTAAACACTCAGAAAGTACCAAAAGGAGGGACATTCAAAGCGACAGTCGGAAAAGTGGGAACGGATGATTCTGTGATGAAAAAATACAGTTGTGAGAAAGGTAAATTGAGAAAATTATCTCAAGAAAATGATATAGAACAAGATGAATGAAAATTTGTCTCAATTATTTTACAATCCTAAGGAAGGTTTAAGTAATGTAAATGATTTGTACAAAAGAGCAAGAGAGAAAGGAAATAAATACACATTAAAACAAGTGAGAGAGTGGTATTTTAATCAACCTGTTAATCAAATATACAAACAACCGCAAAAGGTGAAACGATTCAACAAAATTCAGAGTAATAATTTTTCACCTGGCTCGTTCCAGGCTGATTTGATGGATTTGCAACGATTTGCTCGATGGAATAAGGGATACAAATATTTGTTAAATATAGTTGATATATACAGTCGCTATGCATGGTCATTTTTAATAAAAACAAAAAAACCGAGTGAAATCGCTCCTCATATTGCATCAGTGTTAAAAGAAGTAAATCCGAACAAAATATGGTTCACTTTTGACAACGGAAACGAATTCAAGGGAGATGTAAAGAAGTTATTAAATAAGAAGGGGGCAGAAATACATCTTAACGACCCAAAATCATTAAATAGCAAAAATACTATGGGTTTGATTGAGCGATTCAATAAAACGGTTTTAAATAAAATGAGAAAATACATGACAATAAACGACACAGTAAAATATTATGATGCGATACCTGACATAATTGAGAACTACAACAAAACTGTACACAGCGCAACAAAGAAAACACCATATTCAATATTAAAAGGTAAACAAGTACCACTAATTGAGTTGCATGATTCAGACATTGTGAGGGATGATTACAAGATAGGTGATTATGTTCGATTCCAAAAGAAAAACATTTGACAAAAAAGGATTCATCCCTACTTACAGTTTAAATGTTCACCAGATAGTAGGAAAGAAAGGAAGACAATATAAATTGGACAATGACAAGGCATATTACCCAGAACAATTGATTCCCGCCAAAAAGGGCGAAGATATGAGTGAAATCAAACGGAAACACCAAGCCGTTCAACAAAGAAGAAAAAATAAGACAAATAAAAATACGAGAATTTGATGGGGAAAATCTGGATAAGAATATTGTGGAAGGGAAAAGAGTGAGAAAAAAGAAAACATTTGGAGATGATTTTGTGGAAAAATGAAACCTTTTATTAGAATTTTGTGTCATATTAGTCAGAGTCATCACTTTCTTCTTCACTCACTTCCTTCTTTTCCTCCTTTACTTTCTTTTTAAGTAGTTTCTTCTGAAGTGGTTGATTTTTTGGTTGTAATTCAGGGCTCTTTTGTACAGAGATGGTTAGTGAAACATAAAAAAAGAAATGGGAAAATCGATGAACCTCTTCTTGAAACGCATAGAAATCATAGACCGCCATACTCAACATGGTTTCACAGAAATAGCTCCCCCTAATCCATTCATTGTTGCAATCCTTGTGTTTGTTTGTTTTGTTTCGTTTTTTGGTGAAAGAAAAAAAAAAGAAGAACGAAAGAAAGAAACCAGGTGTGGATTAGTATCCTCATCATAATTTTTCTGTGCCCAATTGCGACAATAAAAACATTTATCATAGATTTGAAATGAGTTGGCAACACCTGGAAGAAAAAGAATGAGGAATAAATGGAAACGAAAAACGAAGGGGGGGGGGGAAAGAAACAACTTACTCTTGGGGGCTCTTCGTACAATTGAAGTTTTTGTTTTAATTTTTCTACCTGTATCTTCAAATCCGCAATCTTCTCCTCTTTACATTCCAATCGATTTTGATAAAGCTCCTCTACTCTTTTGATTTCTTTTTGCTTCTGGCGTCTCTCTTTCTCAAGCTTTTTTTCTTTTTCTTTCTTCCACGCTTTTTTTTCTTTCTCAAACTCCTGTCTACCCCTCTCCAACTCCACCTCTTTTGGGAGATTCTCTTTTTCGCTTTCTTCTTGACTCTCTTCTTTTTCGCTTCCTTCTTCACTTTCGTCTTTTTCACTTTCTTCTTGACTCTCTTCTTTTTCGCTTTCTTCTTGACTCTCGCATTTTTCGCTATCTTCTTGTTGTTTCTTTTTTTCTGCTTTCTCTTTTCTTTTTTCAAGTGCTTTTTCTGAAACGTACTTAATTTTCGGGTGTTTGGCGCAATTTTTACAATACTGAAACTTCATGGCAACCAGTCTTGATCAATCTTTCTTTTTTCACACTTTGTACACAACGCGTCTTGCTTGGCTTTCTCATGTGCCTCTAACTTTTTCTTTCGTTCTTCTTCTCGTTGTTCTTTTGCTTGTTTCTTTCTTTCTTTCTTCTTCTTCTTGTTGCTTTCTTTCTGACACTTTCACGTTCTTCTTTTTCTTCTTGTTTCTTCTTTTCACGTTTTTCTTTTTCTTCTTGTTTCTTCTTTTAACGTTCTTCTTGCTCTTTCTGGTTTTTCTTTTCGCGTTCTTCTTTTTCTTCCTCGATTGGTTTGCATTTCAAACAAAAGTGAGATCCTTCAACAACAACCTTCAGCGATGAGGTGGAACGATGGGGGAAATTTGGGACTATTTTGGTAAATATTATCAAATATAGTAATGGCTAATTAGCCGCTATATTTCTTATATTTGGTAATCAATTTTTTTTGCTTTTCCTGTCTGTTTTGTGATGGCCTCTTCCTCTTCCTCTTCCTCTTCCTCTTCCTCTTCCTCTTCCTCTCCACTCCAGGTTTGTTTTCTTTCTTCTTTGTGGTTGGTTGTGTTGGTTGGTTGGTTGGTTGGTTGGTTGGTTCGTTCGTTGATTTCTAACTTTCACACAGCCAACAAAAAAGGAGGAACTTTGGAAGGGCTTTACCAAGAAATTGGAAGATGACGGATTCGGTATTGGAGACATTGAGGAGACTGAGTTGGGGAAAGTGTTGGAGAATTACGGCTATGTTCCGCTTGAGCGTTCAGTTCTCAAAAGAATGTTTCAAGACTCCTCCGCTCCCCAATCTGCTTCGCCCCCTGGTTTGTAGATTTCCCTTGTTGTTGTTGTTGTTGTTGTTGTTGGTTGTTGTTGGTTGTTGTTGTTGTTGTTGTTGTTGTTGTTGTTGTTGTTGTTGTTGTTGTTGTTGTTGTTGTTGTTGTTGTTGTTGTTGTTGTTGTTGTTGTTGTTGTTGTTGTTGTTGTTGTTGTTGTTGTTGTTGTTGGGGATAGTTTGCTGATTCTCTGTCAGAAATCAGGTCTTCTGTCGGACTTCCTCCTTACATCTTCGGTCCATTGAGTGGTGAAAGCGGTTCGTCGATCCCGAGTAACCACGAAGAAGTGAGACTTGATGAGAGTGATTTCCCTCTCGAGTCCTTTGACACTTTACCATGTGAACCCGATCTCTGGCAAAAGCATACCAAGCAGATGAATCGAATTCAACAACCCTTCGTGCAAATGAATACAGAATCTGATACTGCAACTTTCGTCCGGCTTGCCCTCGGTGATGCAATTGAATTTGCGGATCTCCCCCTCTGGTTATCTGCGGAGAATGCAATGGCGAGTTTGAGAACTGACATGCTAGTTCTTAAAGCCCCTTCTGGTCTTCCTGTTGGGGTAATTGAAGTGAAAAAGCCTGACGACAAAGAACTTCCGGATCGCCCAGCGATTTTTGGGGAATTGTTCGATTACATGATGTTTTTGAGGTCGACCTTTAATCTTGAGAAGGTGTATGGTATCCTTACTCGTTACTCTGATTGGTTTGTTTGTTGGCTGGATTCTTCGTCTTCATCTTCGTCTCCGTCTTCAGTTTCAACACCTTCTCCTCCCTGCACTCCTGAACGACGGTACAAAGACAGTGTTGAGCCGTCGACTCCATCAAACCCCCCGACCCCCCAAGTGAACAATACCGATCCCGAAAGCCCCCCAAGTCGTTCACAAGTCCAGAAGAAGGGCCACAGCGTGTTTGATAAGCTCGAAGAGGGGAAGAAACCGGTTTCTCACGATGAAGTTGAACGCAGGATGTCAAGATCCCGGAAATTCGCATACAACGACCGGGACTTTTGGCCAATGATTATCTCGGTGCTTCGCCTGATGTGTTCGACTCCTGTTGGGCCTTTCTCTGGTTATCGTTATGTTGCAGAGGTGGGTCCTCAGATTTCGGGATTCAAATGGCGCACACTGGATCGGGAAGTGAGGACAGAGGAGATGGACTTTGGGAAATTGCCTCATCCCAACCAAAAAAAATTTTATGTTTGGGAGAACTTGGGTTGCGGTGTGAGTGGGCGTGCATTCCTTGCGACGTCAACAGAATCCCCATTCTCTGTTTGTGTCGTTAAGTGTTTCTTCTCAGGAAGTGTCTCCAAAGATGAAAAGCAGAAGTCGCGAGAAGAGTCACGTGACCTGGAGTATGATTGTTGGAGGAATATCTACCCCGAGTTCAAGTGTCGCAAGGTGTCTATTTTCACAAATCGTCCAGCTCTTCTCATGCCATATTTCTCCTCTATCGACATTGCAGATCGTCAGTCACTTTTACCCAAGGTAAAGGAAACTCTCGTGAATCGCTATGACAACAAGGGGTGGTTTCATGGGGATGTTAAGTGGCGAAACATTGGTCAAGATAAGGAGAAGAACGTTGTTGTCTTTGACATGGGTCAAGTGAGGAAAAAGAAAGAGACGGACGAGGGGTGGGTCCAGAAGGCAATTGATGAACTTGGAAAGCGGTGTGGGGCAAAGAAAGCGCTTGATTTCTCCGGTGGAAAATAAAATAAAATTATTTATCTATTGATTGTTGAAACCCTTTTTTTCTTTTTTTTGTTTTGCAGGAAGTTTTTGAAAATAAATAAATTGCTTCTCTTCTTTTATTATTCATTTTTGCCCGCATTGATGTTTAAAAATGAAACCAAAATAAAAAAGTTTTGAAATCCTACCATCGCGCAACGGTCATACGACAGGTGTGTGAAATGCTCTCCAAGGCATTTTGTTTTTGTGGGTCAACATGAGTTTTATAAAATTCTCACGTTCATTTTGGTGGTAAATTTTTACCGGCAGAGAAGTTGGGATCAATAAAAAGAAAGTTATTAAAAAAGGGAATGCGAACACACAAAGTGGGAACGAAAAGTGTTATTCATCTGGTATTCTCAGTGGTGTCACTTTGCTCTAGTCAGATGCTGGTTATATCGTTCTCTACCTCGTCTTAGAGCAATAAGTTCGACCGTTTGACTTGTAATTTTCATTTTTTGTCCAAACTCAGCAATGAGCAAACAAACAACTACCGCTTTTAAACTTCTCAAGAGCACAAAAGAAAGAACATGATTGCTTTCAAGAAAAATTTATAAAAAAGAAACTAATTACATACTAAAAAACCAACCCCGACTCGAACCCCCCACCCCTCTGATCCCGAAGTGCCAAACGAACAAGTCATGAGACCTTGTCAGTGTAACATATTGTTTAACAATACCAACCATGAGGTATCTTCCCCCCCTCTTTTATTTCTTTTCTTTCCTACACACACTCAAACCTTCTGAGGGGTCCATGAATGTTTGTGTTTCTGTCCAAATAAAGTAAAGGAAAAATCACGCCCCCGGCGCTGATTTCTTTTCTGCCTCCTTTTTCCCAGAACCATCACATCCCTCCGTTCAAGCGTTGAGGTTGAGGTTGAGGTTGAACGTTCAACATGCCACAACAACAAAAAGAACAAATTGCCTCAAAAAACCACGAACCTGGGATTCTGAAAAGATTCTTGCGACCCTCCCATCTGAAAAAAAATCATGCTGGAAGGATTCCTGACCGACCTCACCTTAAAGGAATCCTTCTGACTGCCCTTGTGGTATTCTTGGATTCAACTCATCCAGGTGAAGAAATCCCAAAAATAAAAAAAATAAATTCGGCGAAAATTCCAAAACCAAACATTAATTTAAAACGATCAAATCAATTTAACAGAAATTTAAAATGTATGCAATTGTCCGCTAAAAATCAATACAAAAGAAACGCTCTTGACTCTCGTATGTTTTTTGGGGGGTGAAACTTTGTTTGTGAAACAAAAAGGTTGTTTTCGGTGATCGAAAACGCGCGGCTGGCTTTTTTTTCCACAAAGCCGCCAAGGGAATGGTTCGTTTGTTTGTGGTTGTTGCTGTTCTTTTGGCAGCAACAACCACCTCCATTTTCTGCCGATTGCAGGCGGAATTGGAATCTCATGATGTTGAGGTTGGTTTTGTGGTGTTGGGGTCATGTTATTCTTCGAATTCTTATTATTGTTGTTGTATTGTTGTTTGTTGTGTTTGATTCTTTTTTCCTTGCAGGACTTCTCATCATCAACACTACCACCACTTCGTTCGTTGTTACCAATACTACCGAAAACGACAGTTAATCTCTCAAGGGGTTCGACATTTTTGTTTTGTTTTGTTTTGTTTGTTTTGTTTTGTTTTGTTTGCTTTCTTATTTTATTTTTTCAGCTCTTCCCCCGTGCCCAAACCAGGTGACTCTTCTTCCCTTCCCAAAGATTTTCTCTTTTTCTTTTCTCACACGCGCTCTCTCTCACCACAGACTCATCTTTATTCTCTTCTTGAGGAAGAAAAACCAGCTGTTGCCATCTGTCTAAGTGGACAGCTGAGGTTGTTCCAATACACAGGTGAGAGAGAGGGGAGGGGGGGGTCAAGAGAGAGAGAGAGAGAGAGAGAGAGAGAGAGAGAGAGAGAGAGAGAG
>MUHK01004606.1:0-15041 GCA_002151225.1 Paramoeba pemaquidensis
AAAAAAAAAAAAAAAACCTGAGAAATAGCAACCACTGCATGTAACACCTCCCTCTCTCGATTTAAAGTCAAGGACCTATTGGTGTTCGTTAGAAAAACAACAACAAAGAGAACAAGAAACAAAAACAACCATAACGACCCACCCACCCCCGTTACCTGTTCCCCAGATTTCTCCCTCCCCCCCCATTCCGATAGTACAAATTTCGTATGGCGCTAGAGGTTTTGTTTTGATCTTTTCCCACTACTGAACACGCATCTTCAACCGTAACCCCATTTTCAACAAGATTATCGATCTCAGAAACCAGCTTTTCTGGGTCCATGGCCAACAACAAACAAAAACGAAGCAAAGAAATTCGGGATATCTACGCTCAATTATAATGTATAAATCATTTAATTGAGCAAGAAATTTTCCCGTAAATTGAAAACCACCGCCAGCGACTTTTGGAGCCTCCTCCTTTTTCTTTTCTTCTCAAAAAACGACAATGGACTTGACTCCAATCCAGAGTTTTGTCGATGCAATTGAGTGGACAGAGCCTTTCATCTTGGGCTTGCTCTTGTTTCACGCCTCAATTTGGGCAATTGTTTGCTTTCTTTCTCCTTTTCCCTTTTGTCTCCTTCTTACACAGCCATTTCCACAGACCTTTCTCGTTTCCAGAGATTCTGACAAACTTACTTTTTTTTGGTTCCTTATCTGTTCGATCTTTTCTTTTCCTGTCCATCCTTTCACTATGATCTCCGCTTATATTTCTTCCCCCTCCACACTCTTTCCCCTTTTCTTTCTGTCCTTGTGAAGTGGGATTGATCTTTTTTTCTGAGAAATTGAACTCGCTTGGGCAGGAATATCAGTCGCAGTTTGCCACACAAAATTATTTCGACAAAGATGGATTTTTTATTTTTGTGATGTGGGCCCTTCCTCTTCTTGTAGTTTCTCTTGCTATTGTGGTTTGTTTTTCAGACACACACAAATATACAGACACAGGCACACATGCACACACAATTGACACACAATTTTTAAACCTTGTTGATTTAATTCAAAAAAACTACCCATCCTCACTCCCTTCCGCTCCCCATAGGTTATTTTTTTATACGACGCAGCTCAGTTATTGATCAAAGTCAAAAGGGCCCAATTGAAAGAAGCCTACAAAAAACAACAAAAAGAACAAAATGACCAAAATGACCAAAATGATCAAAATGATCAAAATGACCACCCAACGACTCCCACCAAATAACTCTTTTAAACCCCCACTGGCTCATAGCAGCCCCAATGACTCCCAATGACTCCTAACAACTCCTCAATGAAAATACTTCTAAACAAAAATAAATTTTTATTTTTTATTTTTATTTTTTTTTCTCGCTATTTTTAAAGCTCTTTTTTCTCTTCCTTTTCTCGGATTGCCTTCCTCTTCTCTTCTGCCTCGAGTCCCATTTGATACTCCCTTTCTTTTTTTGACAAATCCCTGTTTTGATTTTCAAGTTAATGACTTGGTTTGTGCAAGAGGAGAAAGAAAACAGAAGAGAGAAGAAAGAAGCAAAAATACAAACAATTTGTACTGCTTTCGACCCATTTTGATGGAAAAAAGAAGGCTGTTGGTTTGTCCAGGGCATGTTTTTGGATGTGTTAGTTGGTTTCGAGTGACTTCCTTCAGTCGACAATCTTGCCCTAATTCCCAGCTAAAAAGTGGATAAGAAAGAGGAAGGGCAGGAAGGAAGGAGGGAAAATCCAAACATCATCACCCCTCCAAGACCAGCTTCAAGAGCCATTATTGTTTTCTTTTCAATCATTTTAGGCCCATTATACCTTAGAACAATTGGTTTCAAATAAGAAAATGAATAAATGAGTGAATGATAAAAGAAGCAAAAGGAGCAAAAGGAGCAAAGATCAACCTCATTGCATGACCTCCACGATGAACTACATCATTTCCCCGGTGTCTTGCCTGCTCTGGTTCAATTTGCAGGATATTTTCATATGTTTCAGCATGTCCTTTTTTGAAAAAGAGGGGAGAGGAGGGGAGAGGAGGGGAGAGGAGGGGAGAGGAGGGGAGAGGAGGGGAGAAAATTAATTGAAGTAAAATTAAACAAATATAAATTGAAAACACAATCAATCAAAGGAGCGAAATGAGAAACACATAATCTGTACCTGATCTTTCAGCTCTGCCATAAAAAGGGAGCCCAACTGTTATTTTCTTCAAATCAAGTTTTACAAGTTTTGCGTTGGTAATAACAGTCTGTCAAGGGGGAAAGGAGAGGGGGGAGGGAGGGGGGGAGAAGGAGAGTAAGCTGTCACGACACTCGCATCAGAACTGCGGCCACCATCATTACCACCATCACTACCAGCACCAGCACCACCCAAAAAACCAAACCTCAACAAGAGAAAGAGGAGAGTGATCAAACCCTCCCTGATCGTAAGCCATCGCATGAATAAGGTCAGCATGTTTTAAAATGCCATAGGATTTGAACAATCTTTCTTGTTTTCCATCGGGGTAATAAGCGAGAGTAATCTTGAAAGGGAGAGAAGAGGAAGAATAAAACTGTAAGAAAAAAAAGAGAAGGAGGAAGGAGGAAGGGATTGAAAGATGGGGAGTGAAGAACCTCTAATTGACGAAAGGACTTGTCAAACGCTGCACGAGTCTCTCTCACCAAATTTTGTAACCCGTTAAATTCGTCCTAGACAACAACAGCAACAACCACAAGAATAACAAGAATAACAATCACAATAAAAGCAAACAATAAATAACCGAAAAGAAAAACTCTGCAAAAAAAAAAAAAAAAAANGGAGAGGGAGAGGGAGAGGGAGAGGGAGAGGGAGAGGGGGAGTGAGAGACCATGGGAAATGAAATTTTGGCGACTCTTTGGATTCATAGACATTGGCCCAAACCCATCGGACCTCCCATTTCCTCCAAAACCAATCAAAACCTTCATGTTGGTTCTGTAAAAAAGATGTCAAACCTCTCTCTTTCTTCTGTTCTGTGCTGCAATTTGTTTTGCTCTTGTTTCTCACCTTTCTCGAGTCTTCTGCAACTCTTTCCAATCCTCAATACCTGGGAGTCGATCTGTTGCAACCAATTCTCCGTCTGACAAAGAGAGTCAAGAATGGAAAGGGAAGGAAAAGAAAGATAAGCAAGAAAATACCTGCGTCCATTTCAAGAGAGAAGAGAATCGCGTGGGAAAGGAGAGGACCAGCCGCCTCCCAACTGATTGCGGGGAGCCTGTATTCAGGGACATAGGCGACCACCTTAAATGAGTCAATATCACTGCTTTTTGTTTCTAGAGAGAAAGCATGAGTTACGAGGTTGTTTGAAGTCTGGGACTTCTTTTTCTTCAGGGTCTCACCTGCACTTGAGGCCACAAAAAGAGAGAACAGAGCCCCAACAAAAAAGAAAAGATTCCCCATCTCGTGTGTTTCTTTTCACGGACTTTTCCAGCGACAAAAAAATCGTTTTGGGATAATAGATTTGAAAAATAATTTGAAAATATAATATTTTCCTTTTTTTATCCCAAAAATCTGAATCTCAGAGAAAGAAAGGAACAGGGTCATGGATTGGAATCCCAATCCTTCTTTTGAGAACAAATAAACCTTTCAGTACTGCTTCAATCAACTGAAGGACGAAAGAGGAACTGACACCGAAACTCCATCCCCCGAAATTATGGAACAAAAAAACGACAAATGGTACTCTCTTTCGCCGACCCGGGCCCTATTATCGAATCTTTGAAATCGGTTCTTTTCTTTGCTTCTTCTTTTCGGGAGGGAAGAAGGTGGGTGAGTGCAAGACACCATGAACATCACAAGTAAGATGAAGAAGAGCGACAAGTTGCGGGATCTCATCCATGCGGTGAGGCAGTGCCGAACCGCTGCCCAGGAGCGCGAGTTGATTTCGAAGGAGAGTGCCAAGATTCGAACCGCCATTGCCAAGGATGACTCAAGCAAGCGTCAACGCAACGTGGCTAAGTTGTTGTACCTCCAAATGCTGGGCTACCCCACCCAGTTCGGTCAAATGGAGTGCATGAAGCTCATCTCTTCGTCGTATTTCGCGGACAAGCGGATCGGGTATTTGGCTTTGATGCTGATGTTGGACGAAAAGCAGGAGGTGTTGATGTTGGTGACAAACAGCTTGAAGAATGATTTGACCCACCAGAACCACTTTGTCGTTGGACTTTCTCTCTGTGCGATTGCCAATATTGCCTCCACGGAGATTGCTCGTGACGCCACAAGCGATGTTGCCAAGTTGTTGAGCGCTTCCAACCAGTACGTTCGCAAGAAGGCTGTCCTGGCCGCCGTCCGAATCGTGCGAAAACTTCCCGAGTTGGCGGACCACTTCGTTCCCAAGATCCGCTACCTCTTATCAGACTCTGACCACGGTGTTTTGATTACGACATGCTCCTTGATGTTGGAGTTGATGGCCCAGAACCCTGACTACGTCGAAAAGTTCCGTTCGTACGTCCCTGGCCTTGTCCGAATCTTGAAGGCCACCGCAAGTTCCGGGTACAACGCAGAATATGATGTCTTTGGGGTGATGGACCCTTTTCTTCAGGTGAAGATCCTCCGTGTCCTTCGCTTTTTGGGCCAGGGGAACAAAGATGCCAGCGACCAGATGAACGATATTTTAGCCCAGATTGCCACCAACACCGAGCAAGAGAGAAATGTTGGAAATGCCATCCTGTACGAGTGCGTCCAAACGATCATGTCAATCAAAGCCGAAACCGGATTGAGGGTTCTTGCGATCAACATCCTCGGCCGCTTCTTGACCAACAGAGACAACAATATCCGCTACGTGGCCTTAAACACCCTGAACAAAGTCCTTTCCGCAGATCAGAAGGCCATCCAGAGGCATCGCACAACCATCGTCGAGTGCTTGAAGGACCCCGACATTTCGATCCGTCGTCGTGCCTTGGATTTGGTGTACAGCCTTGTCAATGTCAATAGCGTCAGGGCCCTTGTCAGAGAACTCTTGCAGTTCTTGTTGAGCTCAGACGTTGAATTTCGCTCCGACTTGGCTGCCAAGATTTGCCTCGTCACCGAAAAATTCGCCCCTAACAAGAAGTGGCACGTTGACACCATCCTTCGCGTCCTTTCCATCGCCGGCGAGTACGTGAGCGATGACGTTGTTGCCAGTTTGATTGCGCTGGTCACTCAGAACGAAGAATTACAAGCGTATGCCGTCCAGAAGATGTACGTTGCCTTGAACAAAGACATCATGAAGCAGCCCCTTGTTCAGGTCTGCGTGTGGTGCATTGGGGAATATGGCGACATCCTTCTCTCTAGCGCCAATGAAGGGTCTGAAGAAAATGAGACCGTGTTGACAGTCAAGGAAGATGATATTACAAACCTTTTTGGCCAAATCGACAAGCACGCCAGCACCAATATCGTCACCAGAGAGTTTTTGCTCACCGCGACTGTGAAATTGGTCGAACGTATCAAGAGCACAGCCTTCCAAGCGAAAGCGGAGCGATTCTTGATGCATTTCACAAACGATTACAATCTTGAGTTGCACGAGCGATCCTGTGAGTATGCCAACATCTTGAAGAATTTGGACACTGGAATCCCTGCCTCCAAAGTCATTGGTCCAGTTCCCCCCTTCCCTGTCAAAAATGAAGAGGGAGATCTTGAGAAGCCTGTTGAAGAGCCCAAAAAACAGCCGAAGAAAGACAAACGTTTCCTTTTTTTTTCTCTTTTTCTTTTTTTCTTTTTTCTCTTTTTTCTCTTTTTTTCTTTTCCTCTTATTGACCTTTTTTTTTGCTACAGCCACCGAACAGCCCAAACAGCAAGTAACAAACTTGTTGGATCTCGACACAATGTCGACTCCCGCTCCTTCTGCTGGTACTGATCTTATGTCTTCCATCTTTGGGGGTGGGGCTCCAGCAGGAGGGGCGCCCACTGTGGCGCCCACTGGGGCACCTCCGCCTTCTGCGAACTCGTCCCCAATGTCCGACCTGCTCTCTCTGGCCAACCCCTCTGCTGCCCCTGCGGCTTCTGCTGCCCCTGTGGTTGCCGCTGCCCCTGTGGCGACGAATTCCCTTGGACCATTCCCCGAAATCGTGGTGTACAACAAGGACGGGATCACAATCAACTTTTCCTTCCAAAAAAACCCACAAAATGCTGCCCACACCGCGGTTTCTTTCTTTTCCCTCTGTCTCTCTGTCTTTCGATCTTTCTATCTTTCTGTCTCTTCCCCCCCCCCCTCTTTGTTTTCCTCACAAGAATATCAGATCAACGCAGTCATCACCAACCAACGACCAAACGCTTGCTCCGATGTGTCGTTTCAAATTTCGGTCCCCAAGGTAAATTTCTTGAAAATTTTTTTTATACAAAAAATTTATTTCACAAATCAAAACAAAACAAAACAACCCTTAAATAACCAATTTCTCCGCAGTACATCAAATTTCAACTCGGAACTCCAAATTCCAAGGAATTGATGCCCAACGCACAAAACAACATCTCTGTTAGCATTCGTCTGAATAACTTGGAGCACGGCGCGCGCCCGATTTTGTTGAAAATGCGCCTGGAATTTTCTTGCATGGGACTTAAGACCACCGAGTTTGCTGATGCGAACAACCTCCCTCCGGGACTCTAAGACAGATCTTTTTTGAAGAACGATTGTGGCGACCTAGAAGGAAAAACACCACCCCACCAATCCCCATAAAAATAATGTCCCCATAAAAACGCCATTTTTCCCCCTCTCACATAGTGTTTCTCAACATTTCGGTTGAAAGAATTCTTTCCGAATAGGGAGGCAAAGGACCGAAAGATAAAGATATTCAATCATTGATACGTCTGGTGGGAAAGAAGAGGTGAGAACAAATCGATAAAAGAGGGGAGGAAGCACAAGGATTTAAAAACCGATTCGGTCACCCATCAGCCACTGCTCCAGCATTGGTTTTATCAATGAATTTGGTGATGTGGTTTTCTTTTCTCCTGCAAGGGGTTGAGAACAGGGAGGAGAAAGGAGGAAGAAAGAAGGGGGTCGCGAGAGAGAGAACCTGTGATCCAATAGAAATAGTTCCACACACTGGAGCGAACCTTCTCGTTGACGGGGCGGTCGAGTTCGGTAGCGATACGTTTCAGTTCATTGCATAACATTGCGTAAAATCGAACATCTGTGAGGCAACAAAAACACGGACTATAAATCACTGAGTTTCTGCTGAAATTTGGTGTTGATGGTGTGGGGTTTGTCATGGCAATCGGTCTTTGTTCTTGTGGGGATGCCCCCCGGGCAAGACCCAATGGGCCCCCCACTCCTTCCACAGGGGGTCCATGCTGTTCTGCTTTCCTTCTTTTGTTGGATGGTATGGCTTCAGGTTCTCTTGCCCTCTTTCTTTGAAGAGACAGTGATTGATACATTGCGAGTTCATTTGGGGGAGCAGAGGGGTGGAGTGCTTGATGCTGGGCAGGCATGTAATACGCTGGATGAGAGCCATAAGGGGACATCACTTGTTGGGGAGGAATCCCGTATGGAGAATACATAACCGATGGAGGGATGTCTTGGGGATAGGAAACATATTGTGGTGCGTATTGTGGAGGGAGGTAATGAGGATGTGTCGGTGGTGGAGGCCCAAAGGAGGAGGGAGGAAAGTTTGCACGAGAACTCATCAGAAGATGGGCTTCTTGTCAAACAGTTTTGGCATGGTGGCCTGTTTTTTAGATCGCCAAATTTTTGAACGCTAAAAATAAATCCCTAAAAAATTGCGCTTTGCTTTTTGGCTGAGGTTTTCGTGCTGTTGCATCGCTTTCTTCTGTAACAATGGCTGACCCATTCCAACAAAAATTCGCTGACGTGAAGGTCCGTGACCTCCGCCCCTGGTTGGCCCACTACAAAGGTCAATACTGGTTCTTGTTCAGCGACTATCTTCAAAGGTCTTACTGCAAGGGCCCTGCGATCACCCATGGTGCCACCCCTTTCCTCGCTTTGATTGTCGGTGCTGCTGGACTTGGTTACTGGAGAGCGTCGCAGAAGGCTGTGGCTGACGGTATCTTCGTGGGATCTGGGACTGCCTTTGAGCCCCAGGGACATTAATTTCTGAAAGAATCATCACTTCCACTTGGCATGGATTGGACCACACTTTGAGGAAACAAAAAAAAAAAAACTAAATCCTTCTATCTTATCTTTCTCCCTTGCTTTCTTCTTTTGATGACACGAACGTTTCAGACTTTATGTGGGATGTTGGTTGGTTGGGGAGGTCGTCTCAAGATTTCGATGACCTTTGAGGGGGTCGATAAGGGCAATAGGACTTTTTTCTTTTTCTTTTTCTTTTTTTTTCGAAAGAGTGTGTTAGTTTCGCCAACATACCCGTTGTCAGACCCAACACTGACAAAAAAAGTGTGAGGATGAAAGACGCCAAAACGCGAAAAAGCCGTTTTTTTGTTGTGAAAAAAAAAAAAAAAAGTCAACCAAAACATAACATAAACTTTTTTTTTATTGAATATTGTTTTTGTGGAACTCATTTCTCTTCTTCGAACCAAGATCCTCACTCATTACCCTCACCCCTTTTACAGGCGGTTTTGGTAGGTCCAGCCTCGGATCAAGTTCAAGTCAGGGAAGAAAGCAGTGGGTCCGCTGCCAACAACAGCGGGGTCGGTGTCGGTGAAGTGGTCGGCGGCAAAGCTGCGGATATCGTCGCGAGAGATGGCATCAAGCTCGGCAGAAAGAGCATCAGGGGACTGGTAAGCTCCAGTGGAGAGCATTTGGAGACCGAGGTCCATGGCGAGGGCTTGTGGGGAACCAGCGTTGGCGAAAGCCTCACGGAGGACCTTGAGCTTGGCTCTCTTCACCTCGGTGGTGGGGACTTCGTGGCCAATTCGGATGAACTCTCTGCAGATAAAGTAAATGACATCCTCGTTTTCGTCACGGTCGGAGTGGGAGAAGGCACCAATCAAACCAGTGGATCGGTAGGAGTGGGAGAAAGAGTGGAGCAAGCTGGCGGACTTTTGCCCCTCCTCGATAGTGGAGCTAGCGAGGGGATAGGAGGACATGTTGGAGTTTCCAATGCTCCTGTTGAAGTTCCCAACAATCTTGGAGACAACCCTTTGCTTCAAGGCATCGGGGTGGGTCGCGGAAACTCCCTTCAAGGCGGTGATGGAGCACAAGGTTGGGCAGGCCTCATCACGGAGAGTAAGGGCAGACCCGGTGTACTCGGTGTCATTGACGCCGGCGTAGTTGAAAGAAGAAGATTCAGGGATGGAACCAAAAGCTCCCATGGCGGCGGCAGCAACCTCTTCGTGGTTCACGTTTCCAGCGGCAGTGACAACGATTCGCTGGCCAGTGGCATGGGTGTTCATGTAGTCTCCCAAGGCCTTGGGGGTGGCTGCGTTCACACCTTGGGTGTTTCCGGCCAAAGGAGCGGCAAGGGGGGTGGTTTGGAAAGCAATGGAGTGCAAGTGATCCATAAGGAGGGACTCAGATTGCAAGGTCAAAGAGTCGTGTTCAGCGAGGAGAGCGCTTCGGTGGGCATCCAAACCTTTCCCCTCCCCCATGGCCTTGAAAGCCCTGGCAAGAACCTCGACAGATTTGTTGGCATCCTGTCCGTGGGCCACAATTCCCATCTGCTCGCGATCAGCAAAGGAGGTCAAAATGATACCCTCTGAAGGAGAGCTTTCCGCAGCAGCAATTCGGCTCAACAAGTTGCTTGTTCCAGCAAACTCGGCAGAGTCGAAGGCAGCACCGCTGTTGATAAAGAGACCAACCGAACTAGCATCACCAGCAGTGGCACTGGTGGCAACACGCACTCCATTGGAGAGGGAAGAAGTGGTCGAGTTGTGGCGAACAAAAGTTCGGGCTGTTAAAAGAGAAAAGTTAGTACAAATGAAACCAGCAGAAACAAAAAAATCTTGTTTCTCTTTTCTTTCTTTTGAATTGAACGTTTCTTTCTTTCTTTTTTTCACCCACGATTCTTTTGAATTGGCTCGTTCTTTTCTTTTCTTCTTTTAAGTTCTTTTCTTTCTTTTGTCTTCTTTTTTCTTTTTTCTTTTTCTTTTCCAATCGTCCTTTTTCCTTTCCTTTTCTTTTCCTTTCCTTTTCTTTTTCTTTTCCCCTCTTTCCTTTTTCCTTCTTGCTTAAAAAAAAAAAAAAAACTCCAAAAGAACAAAAAGATAGACTCCATTCTTCCTTCCTCCTTCTTTCTCAGCAAACCTGTGAGGCGAGCAGCACCACGAGAAAGGAAGGCCATGACGGGATGTAAAACCGACAACAGTCAGACCAAAGAAAACTTTTTGGCGCGCCAACCCAACCACGTGACGTGAACCTGACGTCAGTGCTCTTTTCTTGTAACTCCCTGCAAACTTTGTATGGGTTTTTTTCATGTGGTTTATATCAATTTATCAACATTAAAGCCTTTTTTCGATTTGGCAAAAGACAACGAAAGGGGAAGGGGTTTCTGTCATTGTGTCCACCTCTTGCTTCCTGCTGTTGTCTCACAAAATTATTTTTTGAAGGAGGAGTCCTTTTGTTGTTTCTCCACAATTTCGAAAGAAGGAAATAAATATTTCATCAACCACTTGGTTGGGGCAATTTTTGGCACTTGCTTTCAACAAACAGAAATAAAAAAGCTTTGATTTATCATGAGGGAACGTTTAAGTGGCCCTTTGAGAGAGAGCTTGGCTGGAGAGATTTGAAGAGGAAGAAGAGGAAGAGGAAGAGGAAGAGGATCGTGGTCGGCGAGAGTTCTGCTGATTCGAATTGACGGAAGGATTGGGAGGTGGGACCAAAAGCGACGTTTTAGGTCCACCGGAAGTGGGGTCGAGAGAGGAGGCCCCAATCCCGTTGGAAAAGGAAGGGAGAAGAGGAGGGGTTGAAGATCTGGACAGGGTCGGCTGCTGTTTGATTTTTTCTTTCCCATTTCCCTCATTTGCTGGGAGGAGAGGGGCAAGAGGAAAGTCTTTTTTGGACACTTCCAACTCCACCCCAAACTTCTGTGCCTGGAAAATCAAGTTCCTAAGAAATGATGAAGAAGAGCCGAGAAAAAGCAAAGAAAAAGCGTCCCCATCCGTCAACCGCAAACCCACTGCGTCGGCCACATAAGCAGCCGTCGTTCTGTTCACTCGAAGCACCTCCTTGATCATTGCGAGCACATGGGGGGTCCCACAAGGGGTGTTGTAGGGAGACCATCCCTCATCAAAACAAAGAAACGAGGGGGTGAGGTAAAGGTGGCCCCATTTCCCATCATAAGAAGCAAAGAACGAGGCAATTTCGAATTCTGTGGGGGGCAGCCCAAAGTGTGCCTGGAATTGCTGGTCTTTCGAGAAGTCGTGGAGAGAGCGACACCTCTTGGTGTACAACCTCTCCTCTGAGATGGCTTTGGATTCTTTGAAGAGGGTCAGCGTCCCTTCCATTCTTTCGATGTGGTTCAGATCCGATTTGTGGGCCGTGGTCAGCGAAGCGTGTTGGTTTTGAAGAATTTCTTGGTCTTTTTCGAGGATCCACTTGGTTCGCTTGGTTTTGGCGAGCGTGGTGGAGGTCTGCTCGAGCTTGGCGGAGGCGGCTTCTTTCTCTCGGAGTAACCGCTTGTTTTTTTGCTTGGCTTTGCGGAATTCGTGGAAGAAAACAATCCATTCTCTCCTTGTCTCCGGTTTCGTCATAAGTTCTCCCTTTCTTCGTTCTTCATTGATGTGAGAGAAATCCACTTCCTCTCCTTTGAAATTCAATTCTTCTTCTTTTTGCCTCCTATCTTTCTTGATTTCTTCCTTCCCTTTTGTTCCTTCTTTGAGATTGTGTTTCTTTCGTGTTGGATCCATGGTGTGGCCAACAAACCAACAACAAAAAGAAATTTTCTCTTTTTCTCAAATTACGGGATTATGGATATTTATATTTATATGTTGTTCATTAAAATTATTTATTATTATCCCATAAATTCTTTTCGCTCTTGCATCCACTTTTCCGGCATGCGAAACGGCTCGTTTCTCTTCGTTGTGCTGTGGTTGGGCTCTTTTTCCTTCTTGGAGGGGAGCCCTTCTTTTACTCCTACTTTGGAAAAAAAGGTTTTTGATTCCCAGGATCCCTCCTCTTTTGAGTGGAGAGAAAGGGTAGTGTCTCTTTTGAACAGAGGGAAAAGAGGTGCGAGAGGGGAGGACACACCCTACATTTTTACGAGCTGGCTGGATGGCCCTCCTTGTCCAGATTATGAGTGGGACACCGTTTCTGGAGAGGCAGTTGTTGCGACTCCAGTGGTAAAGAATGCACTTCGGGGGATTACTGCAAATGGTTTGGTTTTTTTTTTTTTTTTCGATTTCTCCTCTTTTTTTCATTTGGATTTCCTTTCTTTAATTCCAGCTAAAGGCTTTATGGAAGAACTTTCGCTTCTAAACCTTACCCTCGGGATGTCTCTCTTTGTTGTCTACAATGATACTGTCATCTACGACAATAGTTTTGGAGTGAAAGATGCGACGACTGGTATCGCCCCTGATTTTGATACCATTTACGATATCGGTTCTGTGACAAAAATCTTCACTTCTTCTTTGTTTTTTGTTCGTACTCTTTTGTTTTTCCGCCTACCTACTCACCTACTTACCTGCTCACTTGCTCACCTACTCACCTACTCACCCATTCACTCTCCGTTATCTCATTCTCAGAAAGCCCAAGCAGAAGGGAAACTTTCTCTCGATGATGACATCACCAATTTTTTCAACTCCAAAAATCTTCCTGCATGGGAAGTGAGAAACCCATACAAATCGACCCTAGAGGCTGAGGAGGGAAAAGGAGGGGTGCCTCTTCACGCTCTTGCTGGGCAGGTTTGGTTGAGGGGGGGGTTTTGGTTGGGGGGCTGGTTGCGGGTGATGGCTGATGTTTTTTTTTTTTTTTTGAAGGTGTCTGGAATGCCAAGAGAGGCCCCCTGTGGAGTTTATTGCCCTGAGACCTTCGATGAATCTGAAAATTTTCAATATTTAAATGCATATTATTCTACTCTCTACCCCCCCTTCTCTCGCTCTCTATTCCAACCTTGGATTTACCTTGCTTGGGAGGTCAACAGAGAGAGCTTTGGGGGAGAAATATGAGGATGCTGTGGTGAGTGAGATTCTTACTCCTTTGAATATGACTAGTAGGTCTCTCTTTTTCTCTTTTTCTCTCTCTTTCTCTCCCCCTCTTATTACTGAATTTATTTCAAGTGGGTTTGAATTCACTGAAAAAGTGCAACAAAGAATGGCCACTGGCTACACAACAACGTCCACTGGACCTTTGTATACTCAAGAAGTGAGTGCATATAACACACAGCAGCTGTACTTTTCTGCTCCTGCTGGAGGAATGTTTGGATTTTTTATGTTGTCTTTAGTCTTTGTCTTCGTCTTCGAATGAGGAAGATCTGTTTTATTGTTCATTTTATTGATTATTTCGGTAGTTATTCATTTGTCTATTTTAACCTCACTCCAAAAAGGTATTCTTCTCCAAGAGATTTAGCGACCTTTTTATCATTTTTATTTCATTCTTCTCCAAAAGGTGGGAGTTTAGGAGGTCTTGAGTCTCTTTGGGAGTTTCTTGCTCCAGGTGGGTGGGTNCCCTCGCCAACCTCCGTGGGTGGGCGAGTGGGTGGGAGAGTGGGTGGATGTTTGCGGCTTACCCTCCTGCAGGAGAAAATGAAAATGATGGCTTGACTGGGTACGGACTTATGGGCTGGGAAACTGCTTATGATGTGGTTTTTCTCCTTCTCTTTTTCTCCCTTCCTCCCTTGCCCCTTCTATTTCTAACTCCCTCTTTTCTTTTTTCTGTTTGTTTTTTTTCGCTTAGGGGAGGTATGTCCGCACGAAGGGGGGGTTAGTGGATGGATTCGCGTGTTCGATTGCTTTTGATCCTATTTTGAAGCTTGGTGTTGGAGCTTTGATTAATTTTCCTGATGGTTCGATAATAATTATTCTCATTTTTTTTGAATTTGGATTTGATTGCTTTTGATCCTTTTTGGTCTCTCTTTCTCTCTTTTCCTCTCTCACCCCTCCTCCAGGTGGAGATATGGATGCTATGACTGCCTCGATGATGGCTACCCTCATCCCCACGGTTACCCAAGCAGTAGCGTCTCTTCAACCTGTGAAGCCTCTCTCTCCTAAGTTTGTTCATCAGCACACACAAGCACAATGATCCTTCGCACCCTCTTTCCTTCCTTACCCTTCCCAACTCACCAGTTACGAGGACTATGAGGGTTCGTATTTTGGACTCGTCACAGTCTATGAGGGTTCACATTTCAGTGAAGGGTATTTGGACGGCAAAATTTCGTTTTTTGCTTCACCTGTTGTGTTTTGGTGGGATGAGGAGTTGGATTATGAGGAGGTTTGTGGGTGGGAAGGGAAGGGAGTCGGTTTGGTTTGGTTTTGGTTTTTGTGTGCAATAACCGTTGCTATCCCCATTTCTCTCCCAGAATGGTATGACGTTCAATGCCTATCGTTTTCAAATCACTGAAAACGAGCCCCTGGAGTCTAGTTGCTTGGAGCAGAGCGAACTTGGGACAAACAGTGTACTTTGGTTCTCTTCTAAGGTCGGAGAGTCGTTTTTGACGTATCCGGATGCCCATTTGTTTTTGCTCCCGTTCGTTGAATACACACAAACACAAATACACACACAAAAAGAATCAGATTTTTTCCCTTTTCCAAAATTCTAACATCCCTCTAAAAGGCAAAGCAACTCAACGGCCCACTGAAATAAAACTTCTTTTTTTGTCGGTATTCAGAATATCGATTATAATTCTTATTTTATTTTTTTCGAAATACCTCGGTGGTTCGTACAAATAGGCTGTTGTTTGTTGTTGTTGTTTGTTGCTGTTGGCGGGTGTTGTTAGTGCCGCTGGTTGCTAGTTCTGAGATGTTGTTTGTTGCTGCTAGTTCTGAGTTGCTGCCCTTTTTGGGACTCCTATTAGTTGTTGTTTGGTTGTTGTTGGGGCTGTTATTGTTGTTGTTGTCGTCGTCGTCGTTGTTGTTGTGCTGTTAGAGTTGAAGCAGGTTATGGAGGCTGAGAACTGAGCGAACATCAACCACAGCCCGCAAACAATACAAAATTGGGAGCATTGAAAGAAGATCTTCGTCCTGGGAGAAGGCCGTTCAAGAGAGAGAGAGAGAGAGAGAGAGAGAGAGAGAGA
>MUHK01004606.1:17072-28250 GCA_002151225.1 Paramoeba pemaquidensis
AGAGGAGAGGAGAGGAGAGGAGAGGAGAGGAGAGGAGAGGAGAGGAAAGGAGAGGAGAGGAGAGGAAAGGAAAGGAAAGGAAAGGAAAGGAAAGGAAAGGAAAGGAAAGGAGAGAAAGGAGAGAAAGGAGAGAAAGGAGAGAAAAGAGAGAAAAGGAGGGGAAAACCTCGTGTTTCACGAAACCAGCATAACCGGCACCAGCTCCAGCCACAACAAAGTATTGGTAGGCCTTGGTGGAGCTGTTCTCTTCACCAGCCTTAGCAGGGAGCCTGTAGTTTCCGTGGTTGGGAGAGTTGACGGAATCAGCCACTGTTATTGCGATGGTTAGAAAGGACCAACAAAAGGATTTTGTGACACAGAGAGGAAGCACTTCCACAAAGGAACATAGAGAAGAAAGAGAAGGGAAAAGGAAGAGAAGGGAAGTGAGAGAAGAGGTGTAGGACAGCTGTTTGAAGAGAAAACAGAAGGCCAGTTGGCCAAGAAAAAAGAGAAACCGGTCCTCTAGTTTCCTTTCTAGCAGGGATCAATGGAAGGAAAATTGAAGGGTTTCCAACAAAAAGAAAAGGACAACATAACAAAACAAAAGGGAAGAAAGTAGCCCACTTTTCGAAAGAGTCGACAAGGGTGTTTTTCCTCGAAAATCACAAAGAAAGAAAAAGAAAAAGGGAAGGGGGAGGGAGAGAAGGAAAGAAAGTAACAAAAAGGAAGAAGGAAAACAAACAGGAAGAAACAGCGGCAGATTGGTGGAGAGACCTGGCCCCGAAGGACCTGGCTCCGACCATGGACAGACGGGTGAGACCTCTGCAAAACATCTTTGCGAAACCACGCTCGACAGAAAGTGTTTCGGGTTGTCCTCCGTTTTTTGGGGAGCTAAAATGGGAAGGTGGCCAAAATCTGGGGGAGATTTTTTTTTCTGTAGATATCCTGTGGATGTTTTATTTTATAACGTCTTTTTGATATTTTTGTACGTGCTCGGTTTTGTTTTTTGCTGGCGCTTGGCAGGATCCGTTTCGGACAAAGCCAGAAAGCAGGCGATGGCTGACTTTTGTCCTGTCAAAGATTCGTTCATTTTTGCCTCTGATTTCCTTGGGATTAAAAAGGAGAGCAGAGGCGTCTCGGAACGTTCAGGTGGAGAATTTTTTTTTTGTTTTTGTTTTTGTGTTTTTTTTTTGTTTTCCCGCGGGTTTTTGACATGGATTTCACAGGGAACGAAGATTTGATCATTGTTGAGTTACATGGCGCCAAAAATGTTCTTCCCATGGACCGCAATGAGAGGTACAATTTTTCTCTTTGTGTAGATCCCTTCCTTCCCTTTTCAATCCCCTCCTTCCCCCCTCGACCAAAAAAGATCGGACCCTCTTGTCATTACAAAACTTGCGTGCCCTTTGATAAACGAAAAGGAAGAAAAGGCCAACTTGAAAGTTCTGCATGGCAACACGGTTGGGTTCATCCAAAAAAACTTTTATCGCTCTTCCATCATCTATCGAACACTCAATCCGGTTTGGGAAGAGTCCTACATCTTTTGGGTGGATCCGAAGGCCAAACCAGACAGCCTTGTTCTGAAATTCGAGCTGTTTGATTGGGATCTGATCGGGGCGGATCATTTGGGGAGAGTCAGTCTCACCTTGGACGAGTTGAAGCAGTACACCTCATTGACAACCTTAGAGCTCCCAATCTCGATCGAGGGGATCAAACAGAAGGGAAAGGACAAGGACAAGAAGGAATTCGGAGGGACGCTCAATTTCGGCGTGGTGTATGTGAAAAAGAACGATTTGGCCACCCATCATCTCGTTGCCGAAAATCACATGGAAGGTCTGATGAATCTCTTCTTCGAGAAGCCTCTTTCGATTCCGGTAACCGCTTGTGCGGCGTGCGCCGAAACGACTGAAGAAATGTCGCAATCGATCTGTTGCTTGTCTCTTGAAGCGAACAAGGCACGGGAGCTCTGCAAAGAGCTCGTCAGGGTCAACGTTAGCGAAACCGTCCAAGAAACTACCCTCTTTCGCACCAATTCCACCGCTACCAAAATGGTTCGCACCCTCTTCACACAAACCGGCCTAGCGTACATCAAAAATGCCATTGGGGAGACCATCACCAAGGTGTTAGATGATCCCACTGGATACGAGATCAACCAAGCGAAGCTCTCCAACAGCGAGAAAACTGAAGAGAAAGCGCTTCACCCTAATGCGACGGACAAGGAAATCTGTGCCAATGTGCTCCAAAAAAACAAACAAAAACTTCATACCACCTGCGCCGAGCTAGTGGGAGCTGTGAGCAAGTCCCTGGATACCTGTCCTGTTCTTCTTTGCCAAATTCTCAGCGACGTAAGAGCGATTGTTGAGGCGCGATTCCCAGACTCCTGCCTGACGGCGGTTGGGGGGTTTTATTTTCTGAGATTTGTCGTTCCGTGCGTTGCTACTCCCGAACATCATGGTATGACGAGTTTGACCTCGATTTCAGGGGCCCAGAGAAGGGCCCTCACGGTGATTTCCAAGGTTATTCAGAACATGGCAAACAAGAAATCGTTCGATCACAAAGAGGGGTTCATGACGATGATGAACGATACGCTCGACGAGTTGACCCCATCTGTACAAAAGTTCTTAGACAACGTTTCAAAGAGAGAGCAGCCTTTAGAAGAAATTGTTGTTGATGTTGAAGATGTCGAACAGCAGACTAAACCCATCCAAAAAGCGGTATGTTTCCCTTTCTTTTCTCTCCCCCCCCTTCTCGTCCCTTTCTTCCTCCTTTCTCCCTCTGATTCAAAAATCCTTTCTCCCTCCTCTATTTTCTTACATCTTCCTTTTTTCAGTCCACCTTTCTTCGAGGAACCCCTTGTGCACAGGTGAAATCCCTCCCCCCCCTTTTTTTGTTTTGAAAAAAAAAAAAAAAAAAAAAAAAAAAAAAAAAAATTTTTTTTTTGAAATTCTTTATTTCTAGGCACCCAAAGCCAAAGTTTACCCGCCAGAATCAGTTGAAAGTATGGCATACTTTATTGCTCGACTTTCCAATTCCTACAAAACCGTTCACCAGAAGATGGTGGATAGTGGGGAACCAAAACAGGCTGAGCTTCTCACAGTCATCCATAATCGATTGGAGGTGGCTTGCGAAGTCACAGAAGCGGGGACAAATTCTTTGCTACGAAGCATGGAAACAGGGGCAGATCTCCCTCAGAAGTCCCACACCGCCCGGTCCCGCCTTGCCTCAACAAATTCGTCTGCTAAATTCCATGATCAAGTGGTTCCCTCTGCTCTGGCCCAGGCCAGCTCGAAAAAGAAAGTTTTGTGGAAAACGGGAGGAGATTCAAATTCCGACACGATCGATTTGGCTGGAAACAAGACGTTTTCGTTTACGAAGGAAGACTTACCCCCGGGGCCCTACGTTCTCCGTTTTGGGGTTCTCCCCGTGTTGGTTACTCAAATGACAGTCAATTTTACCATCACCTTCCTCTCGGCGTGCAAGAGGGAAATCGCTCATATTTCGATGAAATTGTGTCACACTGACAATGAGGAGATGCGAACAGTGACGGTGAGCGCATCTGATGGCCCTGCGACGATGATATTTTCGTGCACGACGAGCTTGGGGTTGGTGACGATGAGGGTGAGAGCCAGTCTTGCTCAAGGTGAGAAGACGGCTTTCTTTGGGCGAGGTCGGCTGAATCAACCTGGGACTTTTTCGTAGTGTCTCATTGTTATGAATTTTATTGTTGTAAATGTTATTTTTGATCCAGACAGTTTTTCTCTTCTCTTTTTCTCCTTCTCATTCCCCATTTCCTTCAAGAGAGCTTTTTTATCATTTCTGAAAAAGGGAAGCAATGGTGTTCGAAAGTTTCCAAAGTCCAGGGATTTGCTGAATTTCAACATATGCTTTCACCCACTCTTCAAATTCGTCTTGGTTAACCTGGACTGGGTTTTTAGACCACAAAAAGTGAAATTTCTTCACAAAATTTGTTGAAAAATGAGGATCATACACAAGTGAAAAGTGATGCACATAGCATCAAAATCGAAATCGAGAGGTGTTTGTTACGGTATCCAGTCCTAAGGGTCCTTCCTTCTGGGGAATACAGAAGCTGCAAAATGTTTGCCCCGATCATATCGATGACCCCTTTTCCTTCTTTTTTTTTGATTTTTTTTTGATTTTTTTTTTTTTTTTGATTTTTTTTTTNTTTTTTTTTTTTTTTTTTTTTTTTTTTTTTTTTTTTTTTTTTTTTGGGACTTGTTGGCCAGCTAACCTTTTGGTGTCTTAAAATGGTGGCAAAAGGCGCTCGTGAAAAGAGCAAACACTTGCATCAGCAATGCACCGTAATGCAAGCGAAAATCAAGTACCTCTGCAGAGCCAAAACATTTTTACAGGGAAAGGAAAAGGAAAAGACAAGGAACTGTCACAAACTCAGCACAACAATCTCGGCGGATAATATGTCTGTCTTTCGGACAGGAAAGGAGGATAGTGGGTTTTTGATAGAAACCAATCGCCGCAATTTCACATGTCTTCGGCCAAAAAACTGGAAAAAAAAAAGAAAAAAATTAGCCAGAGTTTTCAGCCAAATCCAATGGGGGGCCAAAATCGGTGAGAAGGACAACCAACCTTGGAAGCCAAATAAATGGAGCATAGGGTTACCATGGCAAATTCCTGGCGATCACTCCAAGAGATCCTGTCAGTTATTGACGGAAAAATAAAAAAAAAACGGTCCAGATCCAAAAAGATAGAAGGCAGAGGGAAACCGACGGGGGTCTTTCTTGGACTGAAAAGTTTCCATATAGGAAATAGCTTTGAAGGGAAAAAGAAGGAAGGTGGAGAGCAAGGTTGATGTTAGTCTTCTCAAAAGAAGCAAAAAAAGAAGAAGAGGAAGAAAAAAGAAAAACCAGCAAATTTGATCAAGTCTCCTCTGAACTCGCAATCCTTCCCTTGAAAATCGTGAAAGTGAGGCACACCAGCCAATTCATCCACCATTGCGAAAACTGCGGCTGCAATCCCCAACAACATGTTAAGGTCAAAAAAATGAGGGGAGGAACAAAAGGAACCAAAAAACCGCATTGCGACGGCGAGAGGCGCTTGGTGGTGGCAGTGCGCTCCTCAGCTTCCTGTTGTTCGAGGACTAACAAATGATCGATCACAGAGATTTCTAAAAATTGGGAAGTGGTCATCATCAATCTTCTTTCTTTGAGAAAGGTTTGAAAGAAAAAATAAAAGAAATAAAAAACAAAAACAAAAAAACAGACCGATTTCCTCATCAAGGGTCGTAAAATCGACCCAAATTATTCGTTTGGGATGAAAAAAACTTTCAAGGGCAGGTCATGGGTTTTTTTCTCAGATCTTTCCAATCCAAGTTCTCTTTCCAAGCCTTCAACTGGGATCCCGTCTTGTTGGTCCGAATACTCTTGCATTGTTCCTTTGCAATCCCATCGCATTCTCGCAACCAAAAATCCGACTTTTTTTTTATCGAACAAAACTTCGACAAATTTAGTTGCGTTGTTCTTTCAAGCATTTGTCTCGTGTCGTGGGGGATTTTATTGGCTTCCCTCCCTCCCCCCCCTCATCCAGTGATGAACAACAGTCCCGACAATTACAGGTGGGTCCAAAAAGAAACTACCATCCAAGTGACGGTCAATTGTCTTCCGAGCGTCAAAAAAACTGATTGTGATGTGAAGTTTGGGAAAACCTACCTTTACATTGGGGTTGCGGGTCGTTCTGTGCTCCTTGAGGTACTTTATTGACGCCGCTCTTTTTCTCCCTTGTTGTGTCCCGCATCCCCCTTTCATTTTTTCCTCTTCCCTCTTGAGTAACTCGCCGTTTCTTAGGGAAATTTATCCAATCAAATCCAAGAAAAAAAATGCAAATGGAGGTACTCACCGGGAGCGATCACGGTGCTCTTGGAAAAGATGACAAAAGTACATTGGACGGAGTTGTTTGCTCCAAAGACTGATTCCCCTCCTGCCACCCAGCAAGGTTTTCCCTCGTTTTCCTTTCTTTCTCCTTCCTTCCTTTTTGTGGGCTCACTCCCTGGGTTTTTTAGGCAAGCTATGCATTGTGGTTTGGGAGTACGACAAGCAAGAAGATGGCGAGCTGCAGCTTGCCAAAGGGGAAATCATCACAGATGTTGTTACAGACGAAAGCGGGTGGTGGACTGGGGTCGTTCGAGGGGAGCGGGGGACCTTCCCTCATAACTTTGTCGAGGATTATTTCGGAGACCCCCCTGCACCTGCACCTGCCCCTGCCCCTGCCCCTACGCCTCTGCCTGCACCTGCGCCTATGCCTGCGCCCGCGGCATCTACGATTGCGGCTTCGTCTACGCCTACGCCTATGCCCGCCTCTCCTCATGGTCCTCCTCCAGGAGGAGTTGGGGTGATGGGTCCAGGGATGGGGATGGGTGGGTTTGATCCGTCTGCGCTTCGGGGAAAGTTGAAACCAACCGGCGGGCAATCCCAAGAGCCAAAAAAAGAAGAGCCTGCCGCTTCAACTCCGTCTGTTACCCAACCTCCCCTTGTCACCCAACCAGGTGCTGGGAGAGGTGCCGTGCCAGGAGGTTCAAACCCCGACGCATCTCGAGGAGGGCCACCTCCTCGGAGGAGAGCTGCTGGTGCGCCAGCAGGGGGGGGAGGAGCTCCTATTGGGGCTGGGGCTGGGGTTGGCCCTGCGACGATGATNCTGGAGGGGCAAGAGGGAGGGGGAGGGGGAGGGGTTACCCCAGGGGGGCAGGACCAGGAGCAGGACCGGGAGCAGGACCAGGGGCAGGACCAGGGGCAGGACCAGGGGCAGGACCAGGGGCAGGACCAGGGGCAGGACCAGGGGCAGGACCAGGGGCAGGGCTAGGGGCAGGACCAGGAGCCGGGCCAGGAGCAAAGCCTGGGGTTGGGGCTGCTGAGGCAGAAACGAAACGCGCTGCTCCTCCACCTCCAGTTGTGAAACCCCCAGTGCCTGTTGCTCCTCCTCCTCCCTTCGGGGCTGGCGAACCGTGTTGTCGTTCTGAATATGACTATGACGCAGCAGCGGAGGGAGAATTGACGTTTGGTTCTGGAGTTGTGATTGTGATCAAACAGAAGGATGATAGTGGGTGGTGGCAAGGAGAGAAAGAAGATGGGACGTGTGGGTGGTTTCCAGCCAATTTTGTTGTGGAGATTCCCAGTCCACAAGGCCCTCCCATCCCCGAACCAGATGAACCTGCCATGACTTCAAGTTACGCTCCTCCCCCACCCACCGCACTCGAAGTCCTTGACTCAGCTCAAGTGAAGACAGGTCCAAAGCTGAAAACTGTTCAGAGGGCTAAGAGGCCCGGAAAGCGTCTTCCAAGTCGAAAGAACAGGCGCATGGGTGCCACTGTCGCCACCAAAGAGGTGCCAGAAAGCCGGCCTACTCCGACGTTACAGTCACAAAAGTATGCACAATCCACAATGGGTCCAGGTGAGGAGCAGTCTTTCCCAAGACCGAGAGGGAGGACTATTGGAGGAGGGCCGACTCCTGCACCCATGGCAACCCCAACAAACCTGCCCTCAAACCTGCCGCCAAAGTTTGCATCGGCTGCAACTGTAGACGAGCCGCCGTTTTCGGGAAGAAACAGGGGGAGGACCGTTGCAGGAGGGGCTCCTCCTGTGCCTGTGCCGCCCACATCAACAAACCAAGCTGATTTTGAAAACAAAAGGAAGAGCTTTGCACCTCGAACTGCCCCAGCCTCCGAAGGCGATGCCGCCAATATCCCAGAATGGAGGCTGAAACTAATGAAAAAGAAAGAGGGGGAACTTGAGTCGGCACCAACTCCTTCTCCTGTCCCAGAAGCGAAAGAGAGTCCTGCTCCTGCCCCTGCCCCTGTTTCTGCTCCTGCCCCTGCCCCTGCCCTTGCTCCTGCCCCTGCTGCTGCTTCCCCTGGGAGACTTGACCAAAAGCCTCCCCCCCCTACAGTGTCCAGATCAAGAGGGAGGCCTCGACGAGGAATGCGAGGTGGCTCTGCCTTTGGGGGTTCAGCGCCACCCACTGGTGATGCTGTTGGACCTGGGCCTGTTGCCCCAGTATCTGCGCCAGAATCAATCGAAGATTCTATCTCAGCGACGAAAGAAGAGAACAATACTCTGTCACAGAGTGTTTTTGAGGATGGAAAAGGAGGGGCTCGAGGAGGGGGATACTCTCGCCCAGGAGGTCTCCGCCGGGCGAACACAACCATCACGGAGGCTGATAAGGCAGCGCCAGTGGCCGATTTGAAGGGAGCTGTTCCTGGTCCTGCTTCTGGGGTTGCCTCAAAGGCCATCGAGGCCTTGACTGGGCTTTGGAACAAATTGGAGGGGGAGCGCTCTGTGGGTGCACCGTACTCGCGTGTGAGTCAGGTGCTGAAGGCATCCGAAAAGGGATTCTTCCGGGTTAGTTATTGCGATGTGAAGGGCAATGTCTGGTCTCACGGAAAGGGCCCCGACTTTTCGACGCTCCAAGAATGCATTTTTCCATTCATTTATGCTTTTTTGATGGACACAAAGGGGCCGCATTTTGTCAAGAATCTCGTTTCAGAAAACGCTGTCTCGATGCATCCTCTCGCCCTGGACCTCTCCCAGGACAAGAAGCCGCACAATGCAATGATGACCTCTGGCGCGATGGTTCTTTCTCATCTCCTTTTCGAAGGGTCCTCTCCAGGGAGCCGATTGAGGGGTTTCCTTGATAAGCTATCGGAGGTTGGGGCAGGAACACGCTATGGCTGCGACATGCCGACATACCTTTCGTGCAATGCTTCAGGTGACCAGCATTTTGCTCTTGCTTACTGGTTGAAGGGCAGTGCTGCGAGCATGGCGTCGGCTGACCCCCCGAAAGTCACCGATTTCCTTTTCCAGTTGATGAGTGTTGAGTCTTCTTGTGAAGGGTTGGCGTTGTTGGGAGCGACATTGGCGAATGGTGGAGTGTGCCCCAAGACAAAGAAGAGGGTTTTGAAAAAAGATTCAGCAGAAAAGACTGTGGAATTGATTCAGACGTGTGGTTTAAAGGGAGGATCTGCGGCTTGGAATGGGTTTTTCTTTTCTTTCTTTTTCTTTTTCTTTTTCTTTTTCTTTTTCTTTTTCTTTTTCTTTTCTTTTTCTTTTCTTTTCTCTTCTCTTCCTTTTTTGCTTTTTTGCTTCCTTTAAAATTCTTTCCCTCAGCCCCCCCACCGTCTCAAGCGTTAGTGGATCCACATTGATTGTTGTTCCTGGGAAATTTTCCGTGTCGATCTTCCATCCAAATGTGAACAAAAACGAAAATGGGGTGTTGGGGGTTCAGTTGGCTTCTGTTCTGAATGATGTTCTCGGGTGAATTTGAGTGGTTTTTATTGTTTTGTTTTGTATTTTGCGCGAACGGATGTGAGTCGCACGCGTGTTGTGTGGGGTTGACGCTTGTATTTTTCCTGGGAGCGTGCTGGGGATTGCAGCTCCTGTTTTCTTTCTCCTTTCTTCAATCTTTCTTTTCTTTTTCTCTTCTTTTTTCTCTTGAGGTTCAGGGTTTTTGGGAAATCACAAAAAAGACAATAAAAAAAGACAACAAAAAACAAAGACAACGGATGACCTTTGGCGGGGGAGCCAAAAAGCCGTTCAACTCTTCGTGGTTTTGCGGCCCTTCTTTTTGGTCTTTTTGGGAGTGGTATTCAAAAAAATATGGGTTGCTGTATTAACGACACGTTTTTATTTCCCGAAATTGATCGAAAGAATTTTTTGGAGGAATTTCGATTTTTGTGTTGTTGGTTTGTTTGTTCTTGGAACTCATGAAATCGGGGTTGACAACAACACCAACAACAATAGCCACCAACACCCACCACCAACAAAATGTGGAGAGGAATTAGCTGTAATGTAGCCACCCTCTCGCGCCACCTCCCTCCCCCTTCCTTCCACTCCCTTCCGCTTTCTCTTCCTTGTCTTGTGTCTTCCTCTTCTCTTTCTTTATCTTGCCGATTGTCTTCCTCCCACAATAAGAAGAACAAAGGGGGGCCTTTTTTGCCAATCCACCACCCAACCCATTCCAAAAAACTCCTCTATACCTCCCTTCCCACCACCACCACCTCTTCTTCCACCTCTTCTCCCCCTCCTCCCACCCCCTCCCCTTCTTCCTCCTCTTCCTCCTCTTCTCCTCCCGCCGAAACCAAAAAAAAATCAATATTTTCTTCTTTGATGGGGTCGAAGGAGGGTGGGGATATGGTTGATCCGAGGGTTTGGCCCATTTCTTTGTCAAGTTTGTTGATGGGGACGGCGATTGGGGTGGTTATTCCAATGATGCCGTTGTTTGCGAGAGATATTGGTCTTTCTCCAACTGATTTTGGTTTGTATACATTACACATACACCTACACACATTCACACACATACACACACATACACACATACACACATACACATATACACATATACATATTTACACTTACACACACACACACACACACACACACACACACACACACACACACACACACACACACACACAGAGGAGCAGNCAATGCTCCGCTCCGCAGGTGACTTTGGTCTCCCCCCCTCTCTCCTTCTTCTCCAAATAAGGTTTTGTTGTGTCTGTGATGGGGTTGACAAGGTTGTTGGTGAACATGCCCATGGCTGCGATTGGAGATAAGTTTGGAAGGAAACCACTGCTTGTTTTTGGGCCGATTGGGACCTCGATTTCAATGATTGGAACAGGTTGGGATTGTTGGTTGAATTGTGTATAATTGTTTTAAGTTGGTTGAAATTGGTTTAAAATTGGTTAAAGTTATTTTAAAATTAGGTACAGTTCGTTTAACAAACTTTGTTCATTCAAATTCTTTTAAAAATTAGTTTAAATGATTTCAAAATATCGAGATAAATAGATACAAATCTCTACAAATGTACACATAAAGATACATAAACAAGCACAAGATACAACACCAAGATATATATATATATATATACATATAAACAAACACAACACAGTACCAACAACAACTCTGCCAACTCCAATCAAACAAAGAACAAAGAACAAAGAACAAAGAACAAATTATTGCTGCCAAAACAAACAAAAACAATAGCAACAAGAAAAAAAAAAAAAAACAGCTTAAAAATACAGATACAAACATACAAACACCTAAACACATATCCACATAAAGACATAAACACACACAAACTACCCCACACAAACACACACAAACATCCAACAAAAAAACTCAACCAACATTCTTCTTCCCTCTTCCTCCCTCCCCCCTCTTCCTCCCTCCCCCCTCT
>MUHK01004617.1:6342-17161 GCA_002151225.1 Paramoeba pemaquidensis
ACACACACACACACACACACACACACACACACACACACACACACACACACACACACACACACACACACACACACACACACACACACACACAAGATAAGATAAGGAAAAACCTTTATCAGAGGAAGTCAAAGATGAAATACATTTCTGATATTCCATGTAAGATAAAGAATCCACGTCGCCTTCTTTGACAACAAGTTCAGCAATCGTCGGTCCTTTGTATGAGCGTGACATTCCCTAAAAAAAAAGCAGAGGAGGGGGAGGGGATGAGACGAGCACTAAAGCAGGAAGTTGAGCTGAGATTACCTTCTTCAATCGCTCCTGTTCTTCTTTGCTTCTCTCTTCAACAGCAATAAAAGATGTGTATTTTGTTGCCAAACTGTGGGAAAGAGAGAGAGTCAGAAAGACCCAACAAAAATAAAAAATGAATAAAGACATGGAGAGAAATAAAAATGAATATGAAAATGAAAATAATTTAAAAACTTGTATTTGCAGCCAAGATCAATGACTGCTTTTTTCACATCTTTCCTCAAAACTTCATTTTCGACCCCACTTTCGGCGAAATTTGAGCCGTCTTGCATCTCTCGGATGAGAGTTCGAGCGCAAAGTCTGTGAAGAAGCAAGCCATATTGCAGAGCAGAGTCACTAGTGCTCGCAACCTGAAAAAAAAAAAGAAAAAAGGGAGAATTAAAAAAATTAAAGATAGGTTAACAAAATAAAGCACAAAAAAAAACCTCATCTAACTGACGATCAAAGCAAACGCCGCTCAAATAAGCAGTTTTACAGTTTTGAACATACCCATAAGTGATGGATCTTTCTCCCAAAAAAACATTTCCCATTTGTTTAGGGGCTTGCTCTAAGGACTAAGAGGAAATAAGGGAGAATCCCGGGAAAAGGCAAAAAGAAAAACGTTAGAAGGAAAGGGTCACACTTTGAATATTTCTACAAATACCTCAGGTTGGTCTGTCCTCCATTCGATTTGAAGATCAGAAAGCCCTGGTTGGATCCCTCTCTTGAACTGCTTCACAATCTTTTCTTTGGATGGAAGCTAAAATAAAACAATATTAGAAAGAAAGATCAAAAATAAAAGTGACAACCCCAAACCTTTCCAGAAGCAAAAAATTCGCAAGCACCACCTCCCACCCTTGCCAGCTTTCGAGCGCAGTGTCTGGTGAAAAAGGGGAATCAAATGAGATAAAAATAAAAAATAAAAAACAAAATGCCATGAAAAATAAAGCAAAATGAAAACCTGTTTGAGTTCTTCTCCCCAACGGCCATCACAAACGAACGGGTATGCCATCTGTGTTTTGCACACATTCTTTATTTATTTTTGAAGAAAGAAAAAGAAAAAGAAAAAAAAGTCAGCATCAAAGGTAAACAGCCCCAAACTCCGAAAAAAGCGACCTCATAACATAATCTTCATTTGAAATTTGGCAATCAGAAATCAAAAAAATATTACGAAGTCTTTGTGGCTTCCTGTACAGAAAAAAGGTAAATAAAAAAATAAAAAAAGGAAGAAATACAACCACGCACCTGGTTCCAGAAGGAACAGAAGCTTCTCCAATCAAAAAAAGATCTCTCAGAACTTTCCATAAATCTGTGGGTCCCATATTCGCCACCAAATGGGAGGAAGAGACATACTCCATTGCTTTTCCAATGGTGAATGGTGTAACATCCTCGCTGGGAAATGGAGAAAAAAAAAAGAGGTGTCATTTCAAAACAGAAAACAGGAACATGAAACAGGAAAAAATAGGGAAAAAATGATTAATACCTGTCCACAAACAAATAATCTGCAGAGCCCCCAAATCCCACCACATTGAACCTAACATCAGAAGGAAGAAGAGAAAGAGTAACTTTCATCAACCTCTCTGCCTCCTCCATTCCCCCCTCTTTCATTGAATCAGATCGATCAATAAGAAAAATGAATTCCTTTTTCACAAAAAAAAAATTAGCAGGGCGACAACAAACAAAATAAGAAGGAAGAAACCTTATTTGCAAAAAAAGGGATATCAAAACTGGGGAAAAAACACACCATCGCGGCTTGGTGGTTTTTGGGGAGAGTTTCTCCATCTCCTCTCTCTTTTTCAACCCACATTCGAGGTTGTTTTGCATTTTTGACATTAATGAGAAGAAGGAAATCTTCAGAAAGAGGAGCAGAGGATGTGGGGAGCTTGACCGAGGCGAGGGTGTCTGAAAAAAACGCAAAATGAGTAAAGCAGAGAGGGAAAAGAGAGGAAGGAGAAAAAGAAAACCAGTGCTCTTCACTAAAACATTGTGAGAAGGAGAAAAAATAGACAAAATTTTAAAAGGCATATCGACCCCCAACTCTACTCCCATCTTGAACACTCCTTTCTCTCCAACCCTTGCTGCCCCTCCCCCGTTGCTCCTGTTGATTGCTCTTCTGGTGTGAGGAGAAACACTACAAGGAAGGATGAATAAAATCCCCTCTCCTGTACAGGAAGGTAAGTAAAAGAAAAAGGAAAAAAAAGGGGGGAAAGTAACCTTCCACTTGCAGCTCTGTAACATAGGTCACTTTCACCAAAACTTCTGCTCCAGGAGGGAGATTTCCAACAGAGACAGAGAAAACGTCAGGCTTTTCTTCATCGAGAAGATAAGCCCCATGTCCTGCCTCGATCGCTTCTTTGTATTCGCGATGAGCCTGGGGAAAAATGAAAAAATAATGACAAATGAGAACGAATGCGTGACAATCATTGCAACAAAAATAATAATCAGAAAACCTGCTCTTTTTCTTTCACTGTCCCAATAACATGCTTTCCATTAATAAAAGCTTCAAACCCACAAACTCCTGCGAATTCATCGAGGGGGAAGATGTATTTTGCTTCAATTGATTTCTATTTGGATTTTGAGAAAAGAAAAACGTAAGAGAAAGAGAAAAAGGAAAGAAAAAGAAAAAGGAAAAGAAAGAAAAGGAAAAGGAAAAAGGAAAAGGAAAAGAGAAAAAGAAAAAGAAAAAAAGAAAAAAAGAAAAAGAAAAAAATACATCGCTGTCGTTCTTGTAGTGCTGAAAACAATAGATTTCACCGACTAAATCAACCAACCGCCCTCGAACTTCAACAGATTCGAGAGGAACTGCGTCTCCGGACTGAGAAAACAACCCAGACTATCGAAACATTAATACAAAGGGAGAAACGATTGATCTCATTTTTCATGGAAAACAAAAACCAATCAAATTGGAAAACTCAAAGCAAGAAGAACAAGTTGAATAAAATCAGGAAAAAATGAACCTTTTCGCTCGTTTTCAAAGAGTTAATTGCTGCCAATGTCTTCTTCACTTCTTCTTCATACTCCTTCCCTACTCTTACCACACCTTTCTTCTTTGCCTCAACCTTCGCTACCTCCCTTCCCTTCGGACCTGGTCTGGGCGTGAAAAGTCGGCTCACAATCCCATAAAGCCCCCACAAGCCCCCTCTCCTTGGTGCTTCCTCTCTTTGACAAGGAGTGAGCTGAAGGAGGTAGCGAAGTCGCTGTTGGGAAGGAGAGTAAACACAGATCTCATCCCCACTTCTGAAAGTCTTTCCTTTTGTTCCTCTTACTGAGTTGTAGCCCTATTAATGAAAAGAACAGACAGCAATACAAAACAAAGATTTGAAAGGGGTGAGAGATAAAACAATACAGAAAGGGAATGAAACGGGTGGGTGGATGAATAAATAAACCTTTGGGGCTTGAGTAAGCTCGTAAAGAGGAAAAGAGGACTCAAAAACTGCCCCCATCGCAACCTCGGAAACCAACAAGAAAACGCTCCCACAAACAGACTGAAATGTATATTTCAGAGAAACAGCAGGGTCTGGAGCAAAATAAATCCCACTCCCCAAGAGCCCTTTGTCGGTTCTGTCTCCTCCTCCTAGGGGATAGCGATAAGAGAAAAAGAAGCCAAAAAACAATCACAACAACAAACGAACCTTGTGTAATCACAGAAGGAAGGAGCAACCCCCTTGACAATACTCCAGGGATATTGTATGGGTTAGTTCCATGAAAAAGAAGGGAAGTGTTTCCAATACGTTCTTGGAAATCCTCTCTCTCTTCTTCCCTGGAAATCTCGAAGATGTTTTCGATCTGTGGGTGAACCGAGTGAATGAGTAGGTGTAAATGGTTATGCAAGAGCGAGGAAGGAAGAAAAAACCCTGAAATTTTTGAGAGGCTTTAAGAGAGGGAGTAGCATCTCATATTCTCTGCTGTCTTTTGCCAAATCAGAAATGGAGCACCGAAGAAAGTTGTAATCGTAATCGACCTCTGAACCGCCAGAAACATCACCTGATTCCAAAGAAAAAAGGATGAGCAACCCTTTTTATCAAAAAATGAAAAATAAACACACCTGCTCCTTCCCGGATTGAAAAATCTCTCATCATTTGCATTAAATCACACAAATCCTCTAAAGCGTCAAAGGAATTGATCAATTTCTTTTCCTTTTGCCAAGGAACTGTTCTGTAAAACTTTGCCGACAAAGAGGTCACACTTGAGGAAGAAGGATCTTGTTGAAGGGCGTTACGTATTGCAAAAAGGATGGTCTCTGCTTCGTCGATTGTTTCCAGGGCAAGCTTTCCAAGAGGCCTATGTTTGGGTGATTGGTTTTGTTTTGGAATTATTTGAGAAGGAGAACGAGATGGAATAAGAAAGAAAGAAGAAAAAACGTTTGCAAATCGCCGTGGGGGAGCCTTTTGGCACCAACTGTCGCGGAGAGAGTTTCTTTCATCGATTGAAAAAAAGACTGGACAACTTTCTGAAGGAAAAGGGAAGTGAGTGATTTTGATGCAAACTGTACACTGTAATTTTGAAGATGAAACCTGGACAGCAGGAGACAATAAAGAAGCAGAGCCTCCTAATGGCAATGGCGAATATTTTCGGCGCACATCTGACCCCACAGATGTTGAAAGAAGCTTGACAGGCGCCATGCTTTTTTCGTTGATGGCCGAGTAAAAAAATATTCGGTAGGCAGACAAAGAGTCCTCAATGTTTTGGTAGTAGTGGCAAACCTTTGTGCTCGTTGCCCCAGATGGGTCGGATGTTGTTCCTAGGGGAAAGAGAGGGAATAAGAAAAGAAAAGAAAGAGAAAGAAAGAAAAGAGACCTTGGTGTTTGAAAACGCGAAAAGGAACAAACACATTCCAGTCCCCGTCTTCTTTTTTCCCAATGTGCAACTCCAAGCACAAAAACGTTACACCAGAGTGCAACACATCCGATTTTACAATGTCATAGGTTTTCTCATCGAATTTTGGAGAAGAGGTGAGAGAGGAGGGGTAGGGGAGAGGGGGAGAGTAGGGAGGGGCGCGGCGAACAAATCGTTTTCCAACAATTTCTGGGTCAGAGATCCTGTAATTTAACCAGAAAAAAGGGAAATGAGTGAAACAAAAAAAAAAAGAATCAATGATCAACAAATGTTCACCCGAAATTTTTTTCGAAAGTCATCGGAGGGGGAAGTTCCCTTGTTTGAGCTCTTAGTTCTTCCTGCTTTTCTTCACAAATAAGGAATCTTGATGGCTTTAAAGAGAGTAAGAAGGGGAAAAAAAGAAGAAAAGAAGAGAAGAGAAGAAGAGAACAAGAAGAGAAGAAGAGGATTGATTTCATGTGCAAAAAGAGAACAAGAGGAGAACAAAGGAACAAGAGAACAAAAGAAAAATCAAAATCAATGTGGAAAAACCTTTAACAGCTTGTTCTTCCCTAAAGAACGAGTCACAAACTCAGGGGAGACAATGAAAGTGCTTTCATTTGATAAAGCACTCCAGATCAAATACTTTTCTGGGGTAAGATTAGCGAAGGGACAAAGTTGGAGATAAGGATGGGGGGAAAACAAACGGTTTTGAAAACTCTCTTCGGTGGAGATGAGGAAAGAGGCATGAGAAGTCAGGGTGTATCTCACTTCTCCTCCTGCTTGTGAAATTCTTTGGAAGCAAAATCAGAAAAAAGGAGACTGAAAGAAAAGAGAAAAAAACATACGCGTGACGGAGAAAATCTCGCTGAGAGGCAAGAGAGGGGTCATTATCCAGGACGAATTCATGACCAGAAAAGATTCCTTTTGCTTTCTCTGGAGGGAGATGAGGGAAAAGGAAAGAGATGGGAAAGGAAAGGAAAGGAAAACAAACGGTTTTGGAAAGCGCTCTCAACCACAGCTCTTGATTCTGCAAACCCCCAATCTTGGAGGTTGCTTCCCTCGCCTTCGCCCAAGCCCATGATAACAGAGAAAAGGAGAGTTGTTGGGTTTTTGGAAAAATCCAGAAAAAGAAGCGAAAAGAGTGAACTGCCGCTCGCGCCCCTTCTGAAAAACCTGATCCGAATCAGCGAAAATGAAAGTTCAAAATGGGGGTCATATAACTCAATGGGGTCCCTAAAACGCTCACAAAACGGCCAAAATGACCCACAACACAATTTATCACTCAATGCCCCTCAAACATGCGCAACGGTCTTACAAAGGTCCAAATGGGCTCTTTGGGGATGGGGGTAAAATGGGATAATAAAATGAGTTTTGTAATATTCTCACTTGTTATTTTCCTGCTTCAAATTTCTGGCGTCCGACGGCAAGTTGTCGTGTGTAAGAAAACCAAATAAAAGAAAGAAAGGGTGAGTCGGACTGTCCCGACAGACTGGAGACGTGTGAAAGGGTTTACAATGGAAACAAACAAATAAAAAGAAAGTTTTAAAGAGAGGGGGAGAGGGAGGCACAAAGTGGAGCTGAAAAGTGAAAACAACAACAAAATAATAAGATTCATTCATTTCAAAAGAAAGGGAACAAGATGGGCCACCAACACGACAACCCACACAAACACAAAATATTAGGCAAAATCAGACCATGGAAAAACTTTTCGAAACGCAGTATGGAAGCACAACAAGAAATGTGAGGGAGAAATCACCCACAGAATTTGGGCAAGAGAATAGCCAACAAGCAAAAGGATAAAGAAATTGGGAGAAGATTCAACTGTGCCACGGATCATGCTCCATAATTGGCATTCAAATCCTCTCTCTGTCCATGCGTCTCTTTTGGAGTGGTTTGGCCCTACAACTGGCGAAGCTCCCCCGTGCCCTCCTTCCCATCCCTTTTCACTCCAATCATGGAACTCAAGAAAGATAAGCTAATCTTTCATTGAGACTAGTCACTGTCTTCACACAGGAAAATAATCTTCTTCTCTCTCCTTTTCCTTCTTCTTCTCCTTCTCCTTCTCCGTTTGGGTGCAATCCTTTTTTGCCGCTATCAGAATATCCACTGATTGGCAGTTGGATACAAGTAAACTGCAACACCAGACTCAAAGAGATGGCAGAGAGAGGACTGTGACAAAAAGAATTCCAGGTCTCGATCAGGAACGTCTGGGCAAGTTCGTGAATACCTCCAACACCACAGGAACCAACCAGAATGAACGAAGAAAAGGGAGTGGAAGGAAGCGATAGCAAGTTTTGGTAAAAGGATCGAAATGAGCGGACGAAGCCGAAGTCACTCCCGCCAACGATGTGAGCATGGAGAGAATACACAGCGTGTTGTTGGTAACTCCAGGAGAAGGGAAGACAAACACTCGGGAAGATTTCTCATTGCAAAGCAAAGAGAAAAATTGCAATCGATTTTAATTCCCTAAATCTAGCCAAATCACAGTATGTCCAAATACGTCAAAGATTCTTGCTTTCCCCAACGACATTCCTCTTTAAAATGCCTGTGTGCCCTCGAAGACTGTCGTCTTCTCACGCCTCCCCGTACGTGAGCCCACACAGCCACGTACTTTTGGAAACATTTTCTTTTATCATTTTGTTGAATTTATTTTTGAAACCATAATGAGCGTGAGAATATTATGCAACTTCATTTAACCCAATAAATAGAAAGCCTGTGGAGCGTTTAACATGACTGTTACAAGACCGTTGCGCGTGTTTGAGAGGCATTCAGTGAGAAATTGTGTTGTGAGCCATTTTGGACGTTTTGGGGGTTGTTCCCCGTCTGACTTATGAATGCGCCCCAAACTCTGGCCTCCCACAAAATTTAAAACAATATTGGCTTCAAAGAATCTTATAAGAATAACGCTGTTTTTCACGGATCCCATATTTGTGTCTCCAATTTGTGTGTGTGCTCTCTGTTCAGAGAAACGTTAGGAGAGAAGGTGGGCTTAGGAAAGCAGGCAAAACAGGGTGAAAGGTTGGTGAGTTTGGGTGTTTCCTTCCGTTTGGGTGTTTCCTTCCGTTTGGGTGTTTCCGTTTGGGTGATTTTGTTCATTTTGGGTGGCTTGTTTCGGGGGGTGCTTTATTTCGTTTGTTTTGTTGAGGTTTTGGGTGTTTTGTTCAAAAAGAGTCAAAGTTGGACCAACCACAACACTGGGTTGATCCCCAAAGAACAGCTTCCTCAAAGATACACACCATAACAACTTCAACCGCTACCAGCGGAGGAACGACAGCGACAACTACAACTACAACAACTACTCCGCCTCCTTTATTCAACAAACCACGACCCGTCATGTCAGGGGGTTCTGTCTCTCAAGATCCCTCTTGGATTAAACTCAACAACCTAAAAGAGCTCTATGAGCACGGGTTTATCACCAAAGAAGAATTCGAAGAGAGGAAGGCGCAAATTGTTGACGAATTGACGGGGACCTCTTCAGTCACCTCTTCCTCCGTCACCTCTTCTGTAACCACCTCTCACATCCGACCCTCTGTGACCTCCCACTCCCGTACTCGTGGGAGAGACAAACCGAGCTCCAAATCATACGTCACCGACCAATCCTACACCGCCACCGAGCAATCCTACACCTTTGACTCCGATTCTAAGGTGAGCGGGAAGTACTTGGACGACGAGGTCGCAGTGATTGCGCGGGCCCCTCCTGATTTTAACGACATCCCATTGGAGAGGGCGATGAACCACGTCTTCGATCCAGAAAAGCGAAAGTGGACACAACGGGATGTTTGGGTGAAGATCGAGGGGGAACCTTTCGCGAAGGGGTCTATGCGTTTGGCTTTCCATAGCTTAATTATTCACAACCCTACCCCAGCTCAGTTGAAGCGATCTGAATCGCAAAGTTTGTATTTCCTCTTGTCTCTTTCTCTTTCTCTTTCTCTTTCTCTTTCTCTTTCTCTTTCTCTTTCTCTTTCTCTTTCTCTTTCTCTTTACCCTTTCTCTTTCTAACTGTCTCCGCTTCCTCCCAGAATTGGCAAAGAGCCCCTACCAGCAGAGGATGTCAAAAGAGCTCCAGGGGCCTCCAAATCTGGAGCAAATGCCATCAGAAACAAATGTTTTGAAGATGTCCATTGACCCTTTTGAGGACAAAGATACTCCTTTTCGGGTTTCTTTTTCTCTCTCTCTCCCCCTCTTTGTTTTTTGGTTTTAACTCCCATTCCTTTTCTCCCCTTTTTTTTCAGGACGTGGAAACCCAAATGTACAGTAAACAGTGGGCCAAAAGATTCAACCGATACGACCCGCCCAAGCGAATCGACTTCATCGCCTGCTCCATTTTAGAACTGATCGAGCGCCCAAAACGTCCAATCTGCACCGTCGAACAGTTCATTACCGGCCCTTACCGCAAACACAACAACAACTACGGATACGTGTCAGAAGACGAGCGAAACACCCCGCAAGCGTTCTCCCACTTCACCTACCACGCCTCAAACGGAACGATGCTGATTTGTGATATCCAGGGAGTTGGTGACCTGTACACTGACCCCCAGATCCACACACTAAACTTGCTCCAGCAAAAGGGAATGACGGGGTTTGGGGGGAGGGGGAATTTGGGGACGAAGGGGTTTGAGAGGTTTTTGCGGTCTCATCGGTGCAACGCAATTTGTAAATATCTGCGGCTTCCACCAGTGAATGCGAAGGAGGGGACAGAAGATAAAGGGACGCTCCCTTCTGCACCGGTGATGCAGTATGGGCATGTGGATATTGTGAACGTTCATATTAGTAGTCGGGGGGGGAACGAAACAACTCCATTAATGACGAAAGGAACAGATGAGATTTCTGAGGATCCTGTGGTGGTATGCTTTTTCTCTTCTCATTCCCCTTCCTTTTTCTTTTCTTTTTTGTCTTTTCCTTTTCATTTCTTTTCATTCCTTTTCATTCTTTTCTTTTCTGATTCTTCTCTTTTCTTTCTTTTTTTTTTTGACAGGAACTCAAGAAGAAAGAAGAGGACAGAATTTGCCTGTGTTCGATCCTCTGACCCAAAACTCCCAAAGTTTCCTCACAAATCTCTCCCAATTTTTCTTGTTATTTAATTTATTGGAAATAAAAATTGTTCCCCTTTGTTTGTTGGGTATTGTTATTGCTTCTGCTGCTCCTCTGTCGCTCTGTCAGGCGGTTCCGTTTCTCAAGCTATCCTGCTTCGATTCACTGCAATTTCCTGCGGGATTGTTCAGCGATTTGTTTCCTAACCTCTCTTTCACCCCCACAAACTTGAGTTTCTTTTTGATAGCATAGAAACGACGAAATAGTGGTCATCATTAACACAGAAATAAACATCACCAACCACCACGACAGTCTCCAAGGAAATTCTGTGGCATCGGGGGTCAGTTCACGATTTGGTTTGGTGGGGGTTTTCATTTGGCTTTTACCTGAATAAAAACTGCACCCAAGAAAGTGCAGGAGGAGGATTGTAACACAAAAATCAGGACATTGGGTTGTCCTTTCCACGATAAGAGAAACCACAAAGGTGCTGTTTGAAGGTTTTCATCTTTTCTCTCTTCTCTTTCTTTCTTTTCCTTTCTTTCTCATTCTATTCTATTCTATTCTATTCTATTCTATTCTATTCTATTCTATTCTTTTCTTTTCTTTTCTTTTCTTTTCTTTTCTTTTCTTTTCTTTTCTTTTCTTTTCTTTTCTTTTCTTTTCTTTTCTTTTCTTTTCTTTTCTT
>MUHK01004656.1:0-14601 GCA_002151225.1 Paramoeba pemaquidensis
GACTGTGAGTATTGTTTCCATAGATGATTTGCACGTTGACATCATCTAACAAAAAGTGTCTTTTCGCCATAATGGGCATGTGTTTCAGAGCACTGGCTATTTGGTCAGATAGTGCCCCTCCTCTCATTCTACCATACTCATTTGATGAAATAGCATCTGCACCATCTTGAGTAGTTGTGTTAACAACCATCTCTTTGTTGAGTAGAGCAGTTTGTACCTGAGATGAACCTGCAATGGTAGCAAACAAGCCTGAATTAGCAGTGATTACAAGTACTTCCGGTGCTAAATCTTCATTACTAAGGTTGGATACGTTCATATTCATTTGAAATTGAAATTGTCCTAATGACCCATTGGCGGTGAATGAATTTAACGAAAGGTCTCTTGAAGGGTCTATAACAAAAACAGAACCACAAGTTGAGATTTTAACATTTCCTCCTGCTTGGTCATAAACTTGTGCTTGTCCCGAAAACTCATACCATGATTGCTTTGAGCCATTAGCCACAGAACCTCTCCACAGATCTTGTTGCGTTGCACTTGAAAGAAGACCAGAAGCATTGTTGAAATTGACTGAAATTGTATTGATTCCAAAGAATGCATTTGCATCTCTTACCCCCTGATCACTCAATCTTTTTCTTACAACAATAATGAACCTATCACAGATTTGGTTCATTTGAAGGTTATTTATCACAATGTCTGATGAAGCACCTGCGTTGACAACATTTGTGTTTTGTTGAGAAGTAATATATCTTGGATAATCAACATAGGGACAGATATTGCGTGCAGGCAAGAGGTTAGTTTGTTGACTTGTCAAGAAGTTCAAAAAGATTCTTGCATTTGTAAATGCATTTGCTTGGTTGAGTGAAAGAGTGTAAGGAATTGCATTCACACCATTCGCTTTTGCCAATCCACTTGACCAAAATCTTCTCATTTGTGCATCAATATTAAAAACAAAATTCATAGCATTTATTCCCAATAAACCTGCCTCGTTATATTTTGAGTGAAACAAGAAAGGACTCAAGAAAAGCGGTTCAGTAAAAGTAGCACTAACATCAATNACAAATTATGATGATACTTGTGCATCAATATTAAAAACAAAATTCATAGCATTTATTCCCAATAAACCTGCCTCGTTATATTTTGAGTGAAACAAGAAAGGACTCAAGAAAAGCGGTTCAGTAAAAGTAGCACTAACATCAATTACCCAAGTATCACCAGTATTTTGAGAAACTGGATTATTATCAGTGGCTCCACCACCATTTGGTTGTCTTGTAATTGTTAATGCATCAAGTGGATGACAACCTCTGGGTAATCTATGTTGGTTATAACCAGCATTTTTAAATCCTGCTAATGGGTTATTGTTAGCATTGATTGCATCTGAATAATTTTGGTATCTGTCAATAAGGTAAGGTGTCATTCCTTTATATTTAGCAAGGTCTTCTTCATCCATTAAGTGAAGAAGTGATGGTAAGACATCCTGAGTGTTAACACTAACAGATGTGTTGTTTATTGTACTGGTTGCAGTTGTAAATAAATTATTCAAAGGAAATGCTTGGAATGCTTCTCTTTGTCCATATTGCCAAACATTTGTATTAACGGGCACATTAGGACCGATGTTGATTTGAAAATTGACTTTTGCACTTAACAAAATATTTCTGTCCACTACAACCGATTCGCTGGGAACTTGAATGTTGAAGGAAAGATTAGAAGATGAGGATGATGTCACAATGAATTGTTGGTATGTATTTTGGTTTGCACCTTGCGACACTGCTACTTCAAGTTGACCAGAGACATCATTGAGTCTTGCATCTCTCACTAATTTTGTTGCATAATCTGAAGACATTAACTATATATATATATTAGATAATAAAAAAATATTTTTACTTTTGAATTAATAATGCAACTAACTCATCAGAGGATAATTTATATTGTTTTTTTAGTTTATCAATAAATTGAAGAAATTGATTTAAATCCATATTAAATTTTTCCATCATGATGATTCTGAGAATAATCCACTTGCCACAAGTATTAACACCATCTTTGAGTTCTTGAAGTTTTCGTTTATTATAAATAATGTGGAACTTTGGAAGTGCTTGTGTAAGTAGAATATTTAAATGTTTAATATCTTGATTTAACATTGCTTTTTGTTGGGGAGAAATAAAATCCAATTCTGCACTGGGAAATGTTCCATATGAGCTAAACCATTCAATTGTATTGTTGTAGCGAAGGAGGGGTGTCCAATGTCCACTATTGTGTTCATTTTCGATTAAAATAATTTTCCATGATTTATTTTTAGGAAGGAGTTGTTGAATTGAATTATAATTTGCTAAATCTGAATATTTGATTATGTTTTTAAAATCTCTCTTTCCAAAATACCGTGTGAGGTCATTGTCAGTAATTTCTTCTTTTATTTGTTGTTGAAGTTTTTGTTTGTTGGGATTTTTTAAATGATGTATATAATGTTGGAGATTAAATTTTTTTACCATTCTATATAAAACAATGATATTATTTATTTAAAACCAAACAAAACAGAAATAAAATTATTGCAATATTGCATCACAGTATGATAAATGGTTAAAATGTTATCAAAGAATAAATTATTGTGTCTTGAAGATTTAATAGCTGAGTTTGTCATTTCTTTTAACTGACACATATGATTAAATAACTCTGTCAAACATGTTGTTTCAAACTCTTTTTCATTTCGTCGTTTTTCAACATCTTCGTAAGCGCTATTATTTACTATAAATCTATATGTGGGTTTCTCGAAACGATAATCACCTACCAATTCAATGACGGTGTTGTTAAAATACAATATTATTGATATCATATATTCAAATTGCAACCATTGATAATAATGTAAGTCTAAAGAATCCAAAATTTCAACTAATTTATTGGTATGCTTTGTGCTTTTACATATAATATTTTTAATAGGGTATCTTTCACAATAATTACATGACGATTTGTAGATTTCATTAATTATTTGAAACAAATCGTCTCCATTTATTTTTTCTAAATTATATGTACCAACCGTCACTGAACAAGCGATTGTAAATGAATCCACACCATTCTGTAAAGTTATTGTATCATTTTTTAATTTTACTACAACCATCGTTTCATCATATGTTGTGAAAGAGTCAAAATCAAATTTGTTCAATACATTGTAAATTATTTCTAATGAGTTTTGTTCAAATTTATTTTTCATTATTTAAATAATATTTCTATATATTTTATTATTAAATTAAATAACTCAGTCTCAGTTTTGAAATCCAACTTTTCCACCATTCTATATAAAATAGTGTGATTTTATTTCTTTGTTATAGAATATGAGTATTGAACTTGTTGCTGTCATAATTACAGGAGTTGTTTCCACTTTTGATTTTGCTGTAAATATTGCCACATTATGCTTGACAGGAAGATGTAAATTCGATTGTTGTGGAGTTCATTTGGAACATAACGATACTGAAACTTCATCACCCCAGAGAAATTCAAATGAATAATTCTTGATAAAAATCCCGCGTGAGAAACCACAAGAACTCACGAGCCTTTTGAAATCCCACGTGAGAAAGGCTTTTAAAAGGCTTTTGAAAGCCTTTTGAAAGCCTTTTGAAAGCCAGAAGATGGAAAATGATTTATTGTTTTCTGGACGATTTAATGTTTAAATATTCTGAAATATTATAATTGAAACGTTTTTCGTCATTGTCATAACTAAATTTATAATAAGGACATATTGAACATAGATATTTAATCATTTCGGTGCGATCATCTTCAAAAGCAATTTTAATAAAAATATCGTCATTATGTCGTACATCACCAGTAAAATCAATTAACCATTTGGCTACTTCATAATAATCATAATAACAACTCTCTCTAAAAGCTTCATCATCATTAATATGAATATCAATATTATCAAATGTTTCAATTAACCATTTGGCGACTTCTAAATGACCATTAGAACAACTCCATATAAAAGCTTGTTCATTTCCAGCATGAACATCAATGTTATCAAATGTTTCAATCAACCATATGGCTATTTCTAAATGACCATTAGAACAACTCCATATAAAAGCTTCATCATCATTAAGATGAATATCAATATTATCAAATGTTTCAATTAACCATTTGGCGACTTCTAAATGACCATTTCTACAACTCCATCTAAAAGCTTCATCATCATTAAGATGAATATCAATATTATCAAATGTTTCAATTAACCATTTGGCGACTTCTAAATGACCATTTCTACAACTCTGTAAGAAAGTTTCATTATTTTCCATAATTTGTTATATAATATTATTATATATTTTTAAATAATCAAATCCAACGAACCACTTTGAGCGTGAGAAACCACAAGAACTCACGAGCCTTTTGAAATCCCGCGTGAGAAAGCCACTTAAGCCAGAAGATGGAAAACGATTTTGAAATTAATCCATAAAAATGGAAAACAATTTTTGAAAGCCAGAGTGAGAAACCTTGAAAACTCATTTTATTACCCATTTCCAGAAATCCATTATGGACGTCTAAACACTCTGTAGAAAGACCGTTGCGCATGTTTTAGAGGCATTTTGTGAGAAATCGTTTTATGAACCATTTTGGACGTTTAGGGAGTGTTTTGTGAACCATTTTGTGCGTTATTTGAGTGATCCGTGAAGCAGGACCAAAGGAGGGAGTTCACCATCTGACTATACTATGTCTTATGGGTCTATCCAGGAGGAGAAGCGACCACGCACCCCCTTATCAATTAGCGAAAGGAACGAAAGTCTTTCCACTTTGGTTAACAAATGGGAACAAATTGAAATTGGTGAGATCGAGGACAAGGACCATGACCAGGAGTTTTGGGAAGAGTGGGAAAAGATGACGGAGAGGAGGTGGGTTCCTTGTTCAAAGGCGGTTGGGGTGCTGGTTTGGTTGGGAGATTTGGGGGTATTTCAGGTTGCTCTTGGTTTGAACTTTTGGGTTGGTTGGGTTGTTGATTTGCTTCTTTTAGTTTGGTCTTTTGTTAGGAGTTCTATGTCTTGCAGGCTTTTTCTTTTCTCTGATTGAAAGTGGTTATTTTTTTTTTTTCTGGCATTCTAAAAGGCACTTTTTGAAACGGATCTCTCTTTCTCTATCTCTTCTTTTTCTTTTTCATTTCCTTTTTCTTTTTCTTTGTTTCTTTTTCTTTTTCTTTCTTTCTTTTTCTTTCTCTTTTTCTTTCTCTTTTTCTTTTCTTTCCCTCTCTCTCAGAACAGTCACTCACATTTATTGATTCGGTGTATTGGGGAGCGGTAACAGTCGCGACCATTGGCTACGGTGATATTGTCCCACGAACCGCGTTTGCTGCTGCTGTTGCTATTGGGGCTGTAGCCAGGATTTTCTGATATTTTTTCTGCAGATCAGGAAAAATTTACACAGTTTTTTTTGCCCTTCTTGTCATCCCATATTATTTCTTTGTTTCCTCTGTTCTGTGGACGAGTATGGCCGTTTTTGCAGATTGGGGCATGAGAAAAATCTTGGGAGTGTTAATTCTTTACTTTTCTTTGTTTCTTTTTCTTCAAATGAAACCCTTTTCTAATCTTCTCTCCTATAGGCCCATAAAACAAAAATCAATTATAAATGAGCCACATTCCTATCAATTTCTCATAAGAATGGCACCTTTCATCTTTGCCTTGCTTTGCTTTTTTGCAAGTACTTTTATTGGAGCAGTTCTGTTTGTTCTCATTGAGGTTTTCTTCATTTTTTCTTTTCTTTTTTTTTTTTTTACCATTCTTTTATCAAAAGGGATGGGATTCATACTGGGAAGGGGTTTATTTTTGTTTTATTACCCAATCCACAATTGGATACGGTGATCGTGTTGTTGTCACTCCAGCTGGTCGAATAGTTTTGGTCTTTTACTCTTTTTGGAACATTACAACTATGGGAGGTTTGTACAACAATCATACCTAGCCACTGTCATGTGTTAGAGCAAGAGAGCAACTTTTTCTTCTCACCCAAGCTCTTCAGCCCTTATTACCTCTTTTCAATCAATTTTAAGAACAAACAGGCACCAAAGAAAGCTATTTATCAAACAAGAGGTTCTTTCTCTCCCTCTCCCGTGTTCTCTCTAGCGTCCCTCACGCCTACTTTTTTAGCTGAGCAAACAGTTAAAAAGTCTTTTGGATAGGCTCGAGGAAGAGAGCAGACAAGAAGCAGAACAAGACTCATCTCCTTTTGAAAACTATTTTTTCTGGGGCAAGTTTGACGGAGAAGAAGGAAAGAATTCTGTGTGAGATCGCAGGGGTTTTATTATCTATTTTTTTGGTTGCGTCAAAAATGGAAAGCAATCAACTCACTCATAATTTACAAGTAAACTACTCCTTCTCCCCCTCCCTGCAGTTGCTGTTGTTTGTTGTTGTTGTGTGATGTTAATGTTGTTGCTGCTGATGCAACTGCCGTTGGTGATGACACTATGTATGCAGCAGTGTCATATATATATAGATATAAAAGACGGTTCTAGAACAGATTTTCACTACTATTGTTGCCCTACCCTCAGTGAAACGAAACAAAATAACGGTATCCACTCTCCTGGATGATTGACAGGTGAATGAAACAGTGCTCTTCTGTGTTGTGTTGTTGATCGATTGCATGAGAAAAACTTATCAACGAAAACTTATCGCACTGCCAAAGTTCATCACAAAATCCCGAGCGAGGAGCAATTCAACCAACAGCTTCGCGATTTATTTTTTCAGCACACGGAACAACTGCATGAGAACTACGTGGTGTTCTTGCAGAGACAGATAAAGAGACAAAGGACGTGTTCTGGCACTAATTGAACGTCTTTTGTTTTTATATGACACTGCTTTTATGACGGTTAACTGACAGTACTGGAAATATAAATATGCTTTGCTGCCCTCTTTCCATCCCAAATTGCTGTTGTAGATGGTAATGCTGGATTGCCCCCCTCATATGAGAGAGAGCGCAGGAGCGAGAATGAATCATCCCTGGCGATCCCTCGATGGATCTTCTTCGGCAATGTCCCAAGTGAAGATTGCGGACACAGGGACAAGAAAAGAAATTCTCTTCTTTTCTTTTTAAACGCTCTGTTTGCACCTAAAGTGCGCGACAAAGATTCCGGGAATTCAAAAATCAAAAATAGGGTCCATTTTCTGATGACGTGGCGTTCCGCTGGCGAGAGAGAAAGAGACGTTTGTGTGTGAATTGTGTTTGTGTGGTTGATTGCACTTTTTGGAAAGAAAAGGTTTGTGGCAGCGGTTTTTTTTTTTTTTTTTTTTTTTNGAAAAGAAAAGAAAAGAAAAGAAAAGAAAAGAAAAGAAAAGAAAAGAAAAGAAAAGAAAAGAAAAGAGCAAGTAAGGCGAGCAACTCACTTCCTCTCCTTTTTCTTCTCCAAACAAACAGATGGCTGACAAGGAAGAAAAAGAAAAGAAGGAAGAAAAGAAGGAAAAGAAGGAAAGGAAGGAAAAGAAAAGGAAAGAAGGAGAAGATGGAGAGAAGAAAGAGAGGAAGGAGAGGAAAAAGAAGGATGGAGAGGGGGGGGAGAAGAAGAAGAAGAAGAAGAAGCGGGATGGGGAGGATGGGGAGAGGAAGAAGAAGAAGAGAGGAGATGGGGAAGATGGAGAGAGGAAGAAGAAGAAGGACGGCGAGGAAGGAGGAGAGAAGAAGAAGAAGAGAGGTTTGTATGTTGTGTATGTTGTGGATGTTGTGTTGTGTGTGTTGTGTGTTGTGTGTTGTGTGTTGTGTGTGTTGTGTGTGTTGTGTGTGTTGTGTGTGTTGTGTGTGTTGTGTGTGTGTTGTGTGTTGTGTGTGTTGTGTGTGTTGTGTGTGTTGTGTGTGTTGTGTGTGTTGTGTGTGTTGTGTGTGTTGTGTGTGTTGTGTGTGTTGTGTGTNTACACACCCACACCCGTGTGTTGTGTGTGTTGTGTGTGTTGTGTGTGTTGTGTGTGTTGTGTGTGTTGTGTGTGTTGTGTGTGTTGTGTGTGTTGTGTGTGTTGTGTGTGTTGTGTGTGTTGTGTGTGTTGTGTGTTGTGTGTTGTGTGTTGTGTGTTGTGTGTTGTGTGTTGTGTGTTGTATGTTGTCTGTGTTGTCTGTGTTGTCTGTGTTGTCTGTGTTGTCTGTGTTGTCTATGTTGTCTGTGTTGTCTGGTGCTGTACGTATTGCATGGATTGTATGTATTGTTGTGTGTGTTGTAGTGTTAAAAATTTATTCTTTTTTCTTTTCTTTTAAGAGAGGAGACACAGGGACATTTTTGAAGTCTATGACATTGGAGAGGAGCTTGGAAGAGGTAGCGAGAGGGCTGTGTGAGAGAAAGAGGAAAAGGATCAACCAAAAAGCTGACCATTCTTCTCTTTCTCTCCATTTCCCCCCCTCTTCCCCAGGTGCCTTCTCTGTCGTAAAAATGGCGGTTTGCAAAAAGGATGGCTCCAAATGGGCTGTCAAAATTATTGACAAAAAGAGGTTTGGGGAAGTAAAATGGGTGGGTAAGGGGTGAGGGGGGGACTCAAGAAAATAGAGATGGCACGTGACTCATCCTTTCCCTCTCTTTTCCCCTCCTTCAGTGCCGGACAAGATATGGACCGTTTGGAAACAGAAATTGAAATTTTGAAAAAAGTATTCTTTTATTCTTGTTATTTGTTATTTGGGTCAATTTTTAATTTCCTCTCTCTCCAGGTGACTCACCCTAACATTATTTGTTTGAAGGACATTTACGACACAAAATCGATGTTTTACATTGTCACTGAGCTGTTTGTTGCACACACGCATACACATATACACACTAACAGACGCGCACTTACCCACCACACTCTCACACACTCTCACACACACTAACATTGTTTTTTTTTATCACCAACGTTGTAACAAATAACAGGGTCACAGGCGGAGAATTGTTTGACAAAATTGTTGAGGTTGGGAATTACACTGAAAAAGATGCTGCTATTTTGGTTGAAAAGGTTGTCGTTTGATTCTTCTTCTTCTTCTTCTTCTTTTTCTTCTTCTTCTTCTTCTTCTTCTTTTTCTTCTTCTTCTTATTGTTATCATCATTCTTTTTCTTTATTCTTTTCTTTTTGCTTTTTTTTTCTTTTTCTTTTCTTTTTCTTTTTTTTTTTCTTTATTCATTTTTCGTTCCTCCTTCCCCCCCCCCCTCTCAGATGCTGTCGGCCATCGGTTATCTTCACTCCATGGGTATTGTTCACCGTGATTTGAAACCTGAAAATTTGCTTTTGAAAGATGGCTCCAATATTACAGAGGTAAGAGAGGGGAAAAAACAAAAAACAAAAAAAGGTAGAGTTGGTTTAAATTTTAACACTGACCCTCCTTCTCCCCCTCGCTCTCCCCCCTAGATCACCCTTGCTGATTTTGGTTTGTCAAAAATTGTAGGACAAAAGGTAATGATGCAAACAGCCTGTGGAACACCTGGGTATGTCGCTCCTGAGGTGCTTCAGGCACAAGGGTATGGACCTGAGGTGGATTTGTGGTCGATAGGTAATGTGAAACATGCACAAAGGACACAAAAGTACACTTGCACCTACAAAAACAAACACAGACACCCTGGGAACCTCTCTTTCTCACTTTCTTTCTCTCCTTGTGTGTATGTAGGTGTTATCACTTACATTCTCCTTTGTGGTTTCCCTCCTTTTTACCACGAGAATCTCCCTGATTTGTTTGAACAAATTATTAGTGCTGATTTTGATTTCCCTGAGGTTATTTTCTTCTCCTTTTTCTCAGTTTTTCTTCTTCTCACTTGCTCTCCTCCTCTCCCAGGAATACTGGGACTCAGTGTCAAACGAAGGAAAGGATTTTATTAAAAAATTGTTGGTTGTGAAGCCAGCCGAGAGAATGGCTGTGGACCAAGCAATGGAACACCCATGGATTCAGGTGAGAAAGAAAGAGAGGGGAGGGGGGAGGAAAGTTTGGAAACAAAAAGAGCGGGAGGGGGAGAGAGGTGAGGGGGCAAAGGCAAAGGCAAAAAAGAGCTTTTCCTTTTTTTTTCCTTCTCACTCTCCCTTTCTCCCTTTCTCCCTTTCTCTCCTTCAGAGCCAAGGTGGTGGTGCTGGTAATTCTCAAATCAAATCTACTTTTGCTGAAGAAATGAAGAAATACACAGGTTTGATTTTCTTTTTCTCCCTTTCTCTGTTTCTTTCTCACTCACTCTCTCTCCAGCCACCAGAAGACAACAGAGCAAGGTTAATGCTGCTTCGTAAAAGGGAGAGAGGGGCGAGAAAGAGAGAGAGAGAGGGGTTGTTTAAATAAAATTTTATTGTTCTCTCTTTTTTTGGTCCTTCTGAAAACTCACAAAGAAAGGAAGATTTTCGCCAGGAAACATTGCACTCGTTCCAAAACTTTCTCGTGGCACTTGACGCCAACGGCGCAAAAAAGTTTCTGAATGTCAAAAAACATCTTTGTCTTTTTAGGGGGCTAAATTATTGTGACGGAGGTTACCATACCTCAACATTTTTTTTGTATTGAAAAATTCCGACTTCCAGTTTTCCTTTTTTAGCTTCCTTTTTTTTTCTTTTTTTTCCTCTCCCTTTCTCTTTCTCCCTTTTTCCCTGTCTTTTTGTCATGGCCAACCCCAACGCCTCCGCTCACATCCAATGGTTGTTGTTGAGAAAACACAACTCTTTCCTTATCAAAAAGTATGTCTTCCATGAAAATTTTTTATGTTCATTTGGAACTTATCCCTCTCCTCTCTCAGGGATGGCATCTCCTTTTCCAGAGAAAAGAACAACTTGACCAACAACCACTCCTTCTCCAGCTCCGGGTTTGTTGTTTTGAACCCACGCCAAATCTTAGCCTAAAATTTAACCTTTTCTTTCTTTCTTTCTTTCTTTCTTTTCTTTCTTTTCTTTCTTTTCTTTCTTTTCTTTCTTTTCTTTCTTTTCTTTCTTTTCTTTCTTTTCTTTCTTTTTCTTTTTTTTCTTTTTTTTTTCTTTTTTTTCTTTTCTTTCTTTCCTTTCTTTTCTTTTTTTTCTTTCTTTTCTTTCTTTCTCTCTAGATTGGTCCACGCCTCTACCGTTGGAGTGAACCTTAACGCTAAGGGATCTGTTGTTGTCTCTGCTCGCAAGGGAAAATCCCCTGTTGGGTAAGCCTTTCTCTCTCGAACCCCCCCCCCCCCCCCCCCCCCCCCCCCNCCTTCCCCACGCTGCGAAGATTTTTCCCCCTTCTTTAAAGGAGTTATCCTCCGTTTATTCTTTCTTGCTTTCTGCTCACTACCTTTTCCTCCCCACTTCCCTCTCTCACAGCAAAATTGCCTCTGCCAACTACTCCATCACCACTGGCCGTGTTAACAACTTTCCTCGTGTTGCCAGGGTCTCTCTCTCTCTCACTCTCACTCTCTTTCTCTCTCTCTCTCTCTCTCTCTCTCTTGGACCGCCCTTTTTCTTTCTCTCAAACCCTCCCCTCCTGAAACAAATCAAACCAAATAGAATGTTAAGTCTGTTGGGGCACAGAACAAATTGGCCTTGGCTCGCTGGACCAAGATCGATCGTTCCTTGAAGGTGAGTACACACCCACACCCACACCCACACTCGCACTCGCACTCGCACTCACACCCACATCCACATCCACACCCGCACCCACACCCCACACCCCACACCCACACCCACACCCACCCACGCTTTTTTCTGAATTCTCTCTCTAGGCCAAGAAGGCCATTTCCAAGAAGAGGGCTGAGAAAAAGAACAAGAAGCCTCAGGAGAGCGCCGCTGATTTGGCCTAAATTTGTTTAAATTTCTGATTTTTTTTGGGATTTTTAGCAAATAAAAATATTTGGAAAATTCTTAGTTTCATTTTATGATAGAGCAAATGCAAACAGCAGTTTACTCAACAAAGAGCACAGAAAAACCAAAAAACAGAAAAAAATTTGGAAACAGACAAGGAGGCAAAAAAATGTCGGCCGAGTTTCTGCTTCCTGGGACAAAGCACTTTCATACATCGAAAACGATAAGATTCGGCAACGATGAGTTTTTCTTTCTTTCTTCCCTTTCAGTGTCTCACCCACTGTTTTTTGTAAGCCCTATGAGTGGCAGTGTGTCCTTGAATAATAAATAAATCAATAAAGAAAAATTAACAAATAGCAAATAATGCAAAAAAATAAACCATGTAAACTTTTGTTCCTCTTTCCATTGTGTGCTCTCTGTTTTCTTCAGCCTTTTCCTGGGAAGGAGAAAGAAGTTGGAAAAGAAAAAAAAATTACTTCCTGAATTTATTCAGATTTTTCTCCGTTTCCAACAAAAGCGACAGATTGCACAGATTGGAAAAAAACAAATAAAAATACGATAATATTTAAACCAATAAAAAAAAAGAGAGAAAAAGAAAACCAGGTTTTTTTTCAACCAAAATATTCTTGCCCATCCAGCAACCAAAAAGAAACTCTCTCTTTTTCCAACCAGGATGAGAAGAGATTAATCTGTCATTCAGCCCCGTCACAGCCCCAAACATGTCTTCCTCTATTTCCAGAGAGAAAAGGGAGCGGGGAAAATGATTTTTGGCTTGCCATTTTTTCGCACCACCACCACTCATTTTTGTCTGAAAAAGTTCCGACAATATTTTCCTAATTACGGGAAAAATAAAATCTTTTTGTTTGACTTCAAGGCTTTTTATTCGTATTTATTTCCCAAAAATGATCCACATATTAATGGGAAATTTGATTATGTGTGTATATTGGTTTTCTCATTTATTGTATTTTTAAAATCCCATTATTTCAAAACAGCGGTGTTTGTTCAGAAATCAAGAGGATGGGTTCGGCGAGCACACATCTCACTTTCTTTCTTGTTTTTCTTCTTTTCTCTCCTTTTGCAAGGGGGGAAGAGGGAAGAAGCCTTTTTTATCGGGAGGAGGAAGACAGAGTCCGAGAGATTGAAGCCAGGTCTAAAACGAAAGAAAGAAAAGTGGGGAAGGGTTTTTTTTCTAATCACTTTTTTCTCTCTCTTTCCCCACAGAGATCGACAGCTGGACAAGGATCCAGACACTTACCGGAACTTCACTGAAGTAGTAACTGCCAAAGTATTTTCCCCCTGCTCTCTGACTCTTTCTCCTTCCCCTCATTTTGCTCTCTCCCCTCTCCTCAGGGTTATCCTTGTGAATTCCATGAAGTTGTGACGGAGGATGGATATATCCTGGGAATGTACCGTATTCCTTATGGGATCAAAGGTTAACTCCAAAGAAACCTCTCTTTCTCTCCCTGACTCCCTCTAATCTTCTCTCTCCTTCTTTCTCCTTCCCTCTCCCCCCTCTCTCTCGCTAGGTCCCTCCTCCAACCGCCCTCCTGTTCTTGTACAACACGGTCTTGTTGATTGGTCTTTTACTTGGATCCTTAATTATCCAAATGAGAGCTTACCCTACATTTTGGCTGATAATGGGTGAAGATTTTTTGATTTTTAATTTTTTGGTAGAGGAGAAAGACTCAAAGTGTTGCTTTTGTTCTGAATCTCTCTCTCTCTCTCTCTCTCTCTCTCTCGAACGGAACGGCCCTCTCTCTCTCTCTCTCTCTCTCTCTCTCTCTCTCTCTCTCTGACTCTTTTTTTCTTGCAGAAGAAGAAAAACCAAAAAAAATAAAGTGACAAAAAAAATCGTCAAAAAAAATGAGAAATAAAAAAAAAAATCGATAACCAACAACAACAACAACAACAACAACAACAACAACAACAACAACNCTCTCTCTCTCTCTCTCTCTCTCTCTCTCTCTCGAACGGCCCTCTCTCTTTCTCAGATATGATGTTTGGCTGGGTAATAACAGGGGTACAACATCATCAAGAAAACATCAAACCGTTTGAACACACACAGACACAGACACAGACACAGATACACATACACTTTTCTTTTTGAAGAAAGTATCTTACATTCTCTTTCTCATCCCTTTCCCCTTTCCCCTTCCCCCCCTCTCTAGTTGTCTATCCATGACAAAGAATTTTGGAATTTTTCATGGGATCAATTTGGTACAGACACACACACAGACACTTTCCTTTTCCTTTGCACTTCCCCACTCACAACCCCTCTTCTTCTCCGTGTTTTCTTTCTTCTCTCTTCTTCTCAGCCTCCCGAGATCTTCCCTCCATGATTCAGTACGTTCTTTCTGCGACAAACACGGATGTTCTTTCTTATGTCGGTTTTAACCTTTTTTTTTCTGGGTGTTAATGTTTCATTATTTTACATTCCCCCTCCAGGTCATTCTCAAGGAACAATTCAAATGTTTGCTGCTTTGTCTGAGACCGACAGTATGGTGAGAGATCATGTCAATGTTTTTATTGCTCTTGCTCCTGTTGCTTATGTACGTTATTTTGTTCTTATTTTCTGAAAATAATCACAACAGCAACAACAACAACAACAACAACAATGACAACAACAGCAATTTCTCTCTCCATTGTTTTATTGAATTTTTGTCCCTCCTTCCCCATCGGCCTTCCCCTCTTCCCCCCAGATTGAATACATGGATGGTGAAGCTATCCGCTTGTTAGCTGAAAAACATATCCCTGATGCCCTGTATCTTTTCGGAATTTATCAATTTCCTGGGCCGGAGACTTCTTGTATGGAGGTTTAAAAAAAAATATTCCTCATTAAAATTCTATTTTATTTTCAAGTTACTCAAAATTTATAACCCACCCGGGACAAAGCACTTTCATACATCGAAAACGA
>MUHK01004667.1:0-17200 GCA_002151225.1 Paramoeba pemaquidensis
TATTATTATTATTATTATTTTTATTATTGTTATTATTATTATTATTATTATTATTATTTGAACCTGATTTCTGACGACTTTCTGAAAAGGGCCAAAAGGAAGAAGAAGAACAAGACAGAATACTATGAATTCTCTGAGGATTTTAATGTTCACTCTCTTTTTCTCTTTTTCTCTTTTTCTCTTTTTCTCTTTTCTCCTTTTCTCTTTCTCTTTCTCTCTTTTCTCTCTCCTTCTCCCTTTTCTCTTTTTCTCTTTTTCTCTTTTTTTCTTCTCTTTTTCTCTTTTTTTTCTCTCTTTTTCTCTTTTTCACTTTTTTCTCTTTTTCTCTTTTTCTCTTTTTCTCTTTTTCTCTTTTTCTCTTTTTCTCTTTTTCTCTCTTTTTCTCTCTCCTTCTCTCTTTTCTCTTTTTCTCTTTTTCTCTTTTTCTCTCTTTTTCTCTCTCCTTCTCTCACCAAACCAAAAGAGGTATGACGGGGTTATGACGAGCATGGGGTCTTGTGTCACCCTTGCTGAGCAAAAAGCAAATGCAAATGCAAATGCAAATGATGCGATGGAAGAGTAGAGGGAGAAGGAGAGACTGAAAACAAACTCAAATATTTCTCGAAATTTTGAGGGGGAAACTTTGTTTAAAATTCTATTGATAAATAAATTAAGAAAAACCAACCCTCCCGCCCTGAGGGAGCTCCATCATCTTCTTCACTTCACCACCATCATCCCCACTACCACCATCCGCACCACCGCCCCCCCGCCCTCATCATGACCATCATCACCACACCATCATCGATTAGGATGCAGATTTTCTTGGGGGTTTCCGAACGTTCACATAATCATATGGACAATGTCGACATGTGCTCCCACAGCACTTTCCTGAAAGGGACAATCTTGACAACAAAAAAAAACAAAATTAAGGAAATAAAACCCCCAAAACGAACCTCGTTTCCAGTGAGAATACGCAGTGAACACCATTAACCCAGTCTCAGGGTCCACATAAGTCTCTTCCTCATTTTCACAAGCAAAATTATGTAACTCTTCAATGTCAAGCGAAGGTTGGGCCATTTTGATTTTTGAGCAAGTTGCAGCAAAGAAAGAAGGGCAAAAATTTCGCGGAAAAAAACTCCGCATAGGTGTCAACTGGACACGTTTTTTTCCGAGCCTTTTTCTCCGAAGAGAAGAAGAAAAAAAGAAAAAAAAAAATATCAAAAGAAACTGATTCATTCTTTCTTTTGAGTAAACAGCAGAATAAAAAAATTGTGATAATAAGAATTAAGAAAAGATTTTTGATTTAATGAAACAACTTCGGACAAAACTTCGACACACGTGCAACCTCCCCCGCGTTCACCAACTCTTGTGCGGGCAATTCATGAATGGTGGTGCCCACAATCAACTCGGTCCGCTCCACTTTCTCAATTGGGTTGACGTTGTCCTGGATCACCGTCTCCAACAAAGTCTTGTCAAAACAGTGCGTCGCGGCAACGAGGACATGAAGCTCTGCTTGGTCCACACTCAAACACCCAGACTTTGTGAGCCCGTCCAACAAATCGAACGCCTCCTTCTTTGCTGCAACTTGCTCAACTTCGCTCATTGTCATCGACTCAGGAGAAGCAAGAAGTGATTTTTGGAAGGACTTCGTCCACGTTCCCCCAATATTGATAATTGTTGGTCGAACGGCGTTGTCCTCGTCAAATTCCCCGTATTTCTTATCCAATTCGCCAGGCACTTTAGTCACATCTCTCACCGGGGCTCCGGGAACGGCAAGGGAACTCTCTTCGAAAGAGGACTCTTTTGCTTCTTTTTGGGGTTTCGCTCCGTCTTTTTTCGCTGCGGGCTGCTTCTTTGGTGTGGGTTTCGGTTTGTCTTTGTTCGCTGCGGGCTGCTTCGCTGTGCACTTCGACTGGCGACTTGATTGGGGCTTCAAATCGGCCTTGATCGTGTTTTTCATTGATTGCTTGGCAAAAATAGGCTTTGGTTTCGGAGCTGCTGAGAAAGAGCTCTTGGCCATCGGGGCCGACATACATGATACAGGCATCAACTCTGCGCAAATATTTAAATCTTCCAGTAAGTCATCCACAGAGGACTCCTCCTCGAAATAGCACTCCTCATCCCCAGACTCCACTGGATCGAAAGGGTCGTAAAATACTTCCTCCTTCTGAATTTTCTCAACTAGCTGTTCGCTTTTGGTCTCATTAATCATTGCGGCCATTCTGGAAGCAAGCTCGGCAACCCGCGCGACCTTCGCCGAAACATTATCACCTTCTGGTCCGTCATAAGAAACGAGGTCACTGGGGATTTGGTATTCAATGAAAAGAGACGACAACTCCTGAGTGAGCTTGATTTCCTTTGTCAAGCTGTCGTCAGGAAGGCGCAACAACTTTTCCATCTGGGGCTTGATCTGGAGGACACAGACTCCAAATAGGGTGCTCGACAACTGAAGAGACCGATATGCCTTCGCGAATCGCTGTTGCTCAGGCGATAGCGACTTGATTGCGTCCCGAAATTGCTTGGGGGTGGGAATTTTCTCAAGCTCAAGGGGGATTTTCAAGTCATCTTTGTTTCGAATGATGATGGCGTGCTTCGGATCCAATGTATCCTCAGAAATAATTCGGCCGACCACGAGGATGAAGGACGAAAACTGCCTGGCACGTGCGTTGAGGCTGAGGGTGGCACCAGAATCCCCCGAAAATTGAGTCGACATCCATGAGTGGATATACCTCTCGGCGTTCATGGTGACACGAGTGGCCGCGTCAAGGGCGAAATGAAAGGGGGAAGGAGGAGAGCGAGCCACGATCGTCTCGATGGGCTGAGGAAGAGAGCCGTCATCCTTATGCTCCTCAATTGAGAGAATTCCTTCAGGGTAGTGTTTGGGACGGCGGATGGCATAGCAGTAACCACGGGGGGCATAGTCTTCCTTGAAAAGCTTTCTGTTGTGAAAACGCATGTAGTTTGAAAAGTCTGCTGGTGTGAGGACCTTCCCGATCGCCGCGATCAATTGCTTCCGAAGCATATCCTCAACGTAATCAACACCGTTCAACAACCCCTCTCCCAAATCCATTGCATGCTGTAGGGTAACAACAAGCCTTCCTGCAGGGTATGTAATAAGCCGCGAGTCGGAGGGCAAAACGGCCTTCAGGGTCCCGAATTTCTCCGTAAGCGAACGAAGCTCTTCCGCCAAAAATGGGACCATGTAGGAAAAGGGCAGAACTTTGGATCCTTCTTTGATTGCCAGCCCCTTTGCAAAGCTCTCTCTCAGTTCCTCACTTCCCTCTTTCTCTTTCTCTTTCTCTTTCTCCCCCTTCTCTTGGCTCTCTGCTTTTTGTTCTTCAGAAGGTGCCACCTCCTCAACGGCTTTTTGTGTTGCTTTGGGGGGAGACCCTTCGAACAGAGGAAGAACAGGAACGAAAATACTCTCAGCATTGAGTACGCTCATGTCGATTTCGTTGTTGTTATGCTGGACAGGAAAGAGGGTCGTCAAAAGATAACGGCTGATATTTTGACCCCAGCGATACAACGCAGAGAAGTGGGCAACAGCTTTGTCAATGTCGGGGTTTCGACGAGGGGTGTGGCACTTGGGGTCGTCCTTGTTAATGAAAAACTCCATTTGACGATCGAGCGACACCTGAGAAAAGAGCCACGAGATATTGATGTCAAAGGGGTCGCGGACCCTCACCTTGGGATGAGGAGGGGGGTCCTTGGAAAGAGTCTTAATTTCCGTCGAACCTTCGTTCTTCTGCAGCACGACCCTGCTCTTTGGATCGCTCCCAACAAAGGCAACCAGTTCATATTCCACATCAAACTTCCAAAAATACTCCGGGATTTTCGTTATCACCTTCTCCTTCTTTGTTGTGAAGAGAAAAGATGTTTCGACTGTGACAGAGGACTCCTCCCTGATCTCCTCTCGGAGGAACTCACAACGCTCGGTCGAAGCAAAACGCAAGGAGACAGAACGGTCGGAAGACCACTTGATGATTGTGGGGATATCTTCCGCTTTCAACCCCAGACACTCCAAGACGTTAAGATGAGAAGCGATGGATCCATTCGTGAGAAATTCTGCCAAAAGATATTTGTCGGTGTATTCGTGTTGGACGTCCTCTGGGTATTTTGGGTTTTTGTTGAGGTCAAGGACGGTCCGCACCTTCTTCATAGCACGATCCAACTTGCTTTTGAATCTGGCATCTTCAAAGGCAGCAATGGGACAATCCGCCATGGCGAAAACGCTTTAACCCAAAAAAAAAAAAAAAAAAGTGGAAAGAAGGACAGAAGGGGAGGAATTGTTCTGTGTGTGTGAAGGGAGTAGCAAGAAGGGGGGCGATGAATGGGCGATCCTCGAGAGGCACAATAAGTTGTCGTTTTCGCTTCAAGCCAACCACTGCATTTTGGGACCATTTAATATCATAATTGGTCCCAAATTATTGATTAAGAGCGCTATTTATTTCCTTCTTTGTTCGTCATTTAGCCACATAACAACTCCCAAAATTCTTTTTGCTTTTCTTTTTTTTTTTAGCGTCCTAATTTTTTTTTTTGATTTTCTGGGCAAAAAATCGAAGAAAGTCGCTCCTTCCCCCTTTTCTTTTTCATTCCCTTCCTCCTTTCCTCTTCCCATCCAATAAGAATGTTTGGGAGAGGAGGGTTTCAACTCTCCAAATGTGGGGTTTCAAATTTTTGTAACTCTCTCCGACAAACCACTACAACCCACCCCTCCCAACAACCACACACATCTCCCCTTTCTGCGGGTTCCCGGCTCTCGTCTTTTCTCCCTTCCACCTCCTCCTCTCTCTCTCCAGCAGCCCACCCCTCTTTCTTTTCCCGAGGTTATGCCAATGCCATTAATTTTGGCGAGATTGATGACTCTCCAAATGCGAGGCGGCTTCTCGTCAAGGCTGCCGAGGAACAGATGATGGAGCAGCAAGCGGACAAGAAAGCGGAGGCGATGACCTCCCAAACAAAGGAGGCTCAGGAGGCATTGGAAGCGTGGAGAGAGCTTCCAGAACATCTCAAATTTCAACAAGTGGTGTTCAGCGATGAGTACGTGTTGTTCTCGGGGACGAAGGTGGTCCAGGAAAAGTTTTTTCTCTTCCAGAAGGAGCAAGATCGCCTCCTCCTCGAGGAGTACGACCGAAGGGTGGCTGAGAGGGAGAAAGAAGAAAAATGGCTCCGGAAAGAGGTGGGGAAGTTGCTGGCGTACCGTTTCCGGGATTACGCTGCCAGGGCCCACAACCCTCCCGTCCTCTTCGAAGAGGTTTTTGACGCCTTCCAAAGCGATCACGGAAACACCATGGCCAATTCCGCAAGAAAATGGGGGTTGGACCCTGGTAAAGATACTTTCAACGAGGCGGTGGCCGTTCCCCAGGAAATGGACCAAGATGGGCTTCGACATACGACCATGTACGATAACCTCCACGAGGAAGAGTACTTTGTGTACAACAACTTAAACAAGCTTCGGTTTTGCGAGATAACTCACGACATTGGGCAAGAGGATTACGCGGACTTCTCGGCTCTTCTTCACCAAGAGTTGAAGGACTTCCTCCCGGGACACGACACCCTCCCAGAAATTGGTATTTACAACTTCGACCCCGTTGCCATCATGGAATCAAAGAGGAAGCACTGGGAAGGAATTGCAGGGGTTACCCAGGAGGAGCTGAGAAAAGTTGGAGTGGATGCCGCCCCGAAATCGTGGCCCTTCTATCCCCCCAACACGCCCATCATCATGGGGCTGAGGGATCCTCAGGAAGAATCTGCCGCCAATGCATTGTATAAGTTGCCTCCTGGCGCGCTCAAGTGGTACCTCGACTTCTTCAGGAAGAGGTTGCACACGGACTCAGCTCTCCCCGACGGTCCCCGCTACGACCCCGAGGAACCCACTGTTTGTATCACGCGAGACCAGCACTGGGAGCCCATTGCGAGCTTGAAGATGTCCCAAGACCGAAAGTTCCTTACCAAGCGCGTCAAGATGCAGTTTCAGTTGGACGACTTCAAACTCCCTCCCATTGCCAAAGAGAGGATGATCGCCATTCTTGGGGACCGTTACAACAACGAGACAGGGGAGGTTTATTTGTCATCCGATAAGAAGCCCAGTGCCAGGGAAAACACTCTGTATTTGAAGCACATTATTCGGGAGTTGCTCCATGAGTCTCTTTTGGCTCTCCCCCAATATATTTCTCCTGGGCAATCCGAGCAACCAAGGCTCCTTCCCCCTCCGACGGGGCATGCGAAGGTGAATGTGGGGGCAGAAGAAGGGTTTGCTTTGTTTCATTTTCCCCCACCCCAAATGAAAGCGAATATGTCAATGTAAAAAAAAAAAATTAAATCAAAAGAAAAAAATAGATTTTTTTTTTTTCCTGCTGTCCAGACTCTCTCAAGAAGGACTCCTTTTCTTTGGAATCGCGAGGGAGAGGGGTCCGAGAATTTTTTTTTTTCCATGCGGCCTCGCTGAAAAAAAGAAAAAATCTCTGGTGTTGCGAAATTCAACAGAATTTCTTTGCTTTGTTGAACAAAGAGTTGGGATGGAAAGGTGTTTTTTGTTCAAGTTTCCTTGTGATTCCTGTAGCTATGGCCCATTTAGACCAAGCCAAGTCACTTTGCATTTTGAAGGGGGCTTTGGGCCCTGTTTTCGACTCCCAAAAAACATCGCTTTTGGACAATTTCGTGGCTGAATATCAAGGCCGGCTCGTGGAGGCTGCTCCCTTTCTTTCTGAGTTTAGTTCGATTGGGTTTTTGTCTCCAGATGAAATTCCTCCTCTTCTTTCTCGATTAAATGGTTCCCCTTCCTCTTCCTCTTCCTCTTCTTCTTCCTCTGTCTCCTCCTCTCCTTCCTGGGAGCAGTTGTCTCTTCGAGAGACCTCTCCAATCGACTCTCAATTCTTCTCTGCCTTTTCCGCAAAAGAAAATAGTGGAGCTGCTGATAGTTCCTTCTCTGTTGCACTCGAAGGTCTTGAGAAAGGGTTGCGTGAATACGGGGTTGAGACCTTGAGTGATGTGATTCAACTCAAACGCCAAGATGAAGCGTTTTCGGTGATCGAAAATGTGCTTCCTTCTTCTTCCTCCCAGGGTCTCTTTCAGCGACTTTGTGATCGACTTTTGGCCCTCCCTTGTTTTGACCGGTCCTATCCCTCTTCTTCTTCCTCTTCTTCTTCCTCTTCTGCTTCCTCTTCTTCATCATCTGCTTTCTATGTGTGCGGTCAAGATACGCAGTTAATGGTGGTTGACAACGGGGAAAGACAAAACACTTTTTGTTTGGTTGAAAAAGGGAGTGATGGTGAAGGCGACGGCGATTCCAACGCCGGAACGAATGACGTAATTTTGTTTTATTTGGATACTTCTTCGAGTATGAATTCTGACGAGAATGGTAGATATCTCCCCCCTCACAGTTTGGATCACCCTGCTTCTTCAATTAAAAAAGCAAGGGATTTGATCCCTCCCTTGGTTAGGGGAGCAGTGAAGAGAGGTAATTCCTTTCTCCCTTCCTTTCTTCTCTTGTCTTGGTCTTCTTTCATCTTCTCACCCCTCTTTTTTTTCTTTTCTTTTTTCTTTTTTCTTTTTTCTTTTTTCTTTTTTTCCCACAGGCGCATCAGTTTCCGTGATTCCTTGGAACACCACCCTTGGCCCCTCTCTTGACTTTACTCCCGATATGTTCAAACAAGGTCCAGGTGCCAAGAAGGGTGGTGCATCTTCTTCTTCTTCTTCTTCTTCTTCTTCTTCTTCTTCTCAGTTTGACGCCGACTCTTCTTCTGACGAAGAGGAAGAGGGAGGGTGGGGGGACGATGGGGAGTTGATCGGTGACGAAGAGATCGATGAGAAAGTTCGTACTCTCTCTGGGACTTCAACGTTCAAAGCTTGCTCTGCCACTTGTATCGAATCTGCTGTGTTAGACATGTGTTTTCGTTTGAAAGATCTTGCTCGCGCTGGGGGGGTTGGTGGCTCCCAAAAGGTTACTATTTGGTTTATGACAGATGGGGAAGAGACTGCGTATTTGGTTAAGAACGATCATGCGGGTGTAGCAAAGGGGCTGAAGGGAGCGCAGGTATGGGGAAACCCAAATGGAAAGATGGCAACTATTCCTGCTTCCAAGGGGAGCAGCCTTTTTGACTATTTCAACGTGGAGAGAGGATTGAGTTGTACGACAGCTTATCAAGATCACCTCTGTGGTCTTTTGAGGTTTCCTCTTTTCCCTATTTTTTCTTTTTTTCTTTCCTTGGGAACACTCATCCTTTTTTTTTTTTTTTTTAGTTCCACATTAATGGAGATTGCTGATCACCCTATCCAAGTCGATTTTCATGCCTGTCACCTTGGGGAAGCCCATCCATTGTTTTTGCAAGCAGTGAGAGAGGCGACGGACGGACACTTTCACGCCTTGGTCGATGTTGGAAATATTCGGGAGGAAATGGAGGCGGATGCGTTGTTGGGGGGGGGGGGAAGAAAGTTGTTGTTCCAGGGGTTATCGAGTGGCTCCCAATTTTCTTTGCCTGCTTCTTTGTGTGAGAATGATAGGGGTGGGGGGAAACTGCTGATGGCGAGGGGTGAGCTTCCCCAAGATTTCCGTGTTGATCTTTCCAGCTCTTCTTCTCCTTCTGTCAAGGTGGTGCTTCCCTTTGACCAAGGGGAAAGGCTTCTTCCCAAGGTGGAGTCTGTCTCGCTTCCTTCTGATCTCATGGAGGCGGTGCATCGTGTCCTCCGCCTGGAGCCTCGTTTGGAGGCACTTTTGACAGATTTACAACAGGACATTAGTGCCCGCACAATTGCAAAAACCTCCCGTTCTTTGACTGATCTTCGCTTTGGAAGGGCAGATGCTGTGAAAACCATTGGGCAGTTTTTGAGAAAGAAAAGCAGGTTGGTTGTTTTATTTCCCCCCCTTTCTTTTCGTTTTCTCACTACTGATGGATTGTAGGCGAACTCGCGCGGTGTCGTTTTTGGAATTGTACATGGAGAAGGTTTTGGTGGTTGTTCAGAGCCAATTGGATGCTTTGACTCGTCTTCTTAGCCAATATCAACAAGATGCTGCGAAGGAATTTGACAAATCTAAAGGGGCAGTGACAATGTTTTCTCAACGTGATCAATTGGCTATCAACGCTGGATTAGAAAGTATTTTTCTTTTTTCCGTTTTTTTCTGTTCTTTTTTTTTCTTTTTTCTTTTCTTTTTTTTTTCTCTTTCTCTCCCTAATTCTTCACTTTCAAGGTATGAAAGTTAGATTGGGGACAAGTTTTGTTACTCATTCTTCAATGAACAAAGAAATTCAAAGACAATTGGCCATGCGCGGTGCTCAAGGGCGTCGAATGCTCCAGCGAAAGTGTTTTGTTGCCAAGAAAGAGTTGATTGAGAAGGGTGTAACTTTGTTGACCTTGATGATTGTTGAGGGTTATTTGGTGGAAAGGAGGCAATTGGTTGCTTTATGGAAGGCCATGGAGGACAACGATGGCGAGAACAAGAGGGTGGAGGAGTTTTTGAAGAAAAACAAGGGGAAGGTATTAAAGGCTTTGGAGGAGGAAGTATCGATTTTTTCTGTGGAAGAGGTGATTTCTCAAACTCGGTTGACTGCGAGGGAGGAGTCTTTGTATCGGGAGAATAAGAGAAAAGAAGTTGACGTTGGCGATGGGCGCGAGGAGGGAAAAGAGAATGGAGGAGAATGGAAGGGGGATGGGTGGAAAGACGACACAAAGCCTCTTTCTGTGGTTGTTGAGTATGATGACGAGCTTTGGGCTCCCTATTCCACTCTCACAATCGAGATTTCTTCTCCTCTTCTTTGCCCCTCCGGGAACCTCACTCTCACTCTCAAAGAGCGCACAGAGGTTATCTATCCCTGCATCTTCGATTTCCAAACTGCGACTCCCCGTACTTCTGCTCTCTACACCTGTGAGACCCGCCTCTTCGACCCTCTCTCTGTTTGTTCATTCCTCTCACTCATTGAAGAAAACAACACCCTTCCTGCTGCTCTTTATGTGCTTTCGCCCAACCAGCCCCCTGGTGTCCTTTTCTACACATCCGAATATTTGAATGTGAGACGTGGTGGGTTCGAGATGACGTCACTTGATTACTTTCGGCTCTACTCTCGTTTGTGTCCCACCCAGCACGATGATGAACCTGGGGATGGAGCGCGGTTGGTACAAGTTCCTGGAACCTTTCACTTAGCCAATGCAGCAATCCCTCTTGCTCCTGAGCCTTTCACTGCGGCGGTTATGGATGGGCTGATGGGGGGTTTGGTTTGTGAGTTTGTTACTGGAACTCCTATGCTTCCTTTGGGCGATTTTGGGTGTCTTTATGTTGGTTATTTGTTTATGCATATGAGGAGGGGGAAGGAGGTGACGGGGTTGGATATTGAGAGGATGGGGGATTTGATGGCTACTTTGAGGTGTTGGCTTCAGAGAGGGGTGAAGAGGGTGGAGAAATGGAAGGGAGTTGTTGAAAGTTTGGTGAAAAATAAGGGGGTGACCACTCAGGTTTTTTTTTTTTTCAACTGATTTTTTTTTTTGCCCTGCAATGTCTTTTTTCTCTCTTTTTTTTCTTTCTTTTACACCATCTTTTTCTTTTGTACTTATTTTTTATTTTTTTTAGGAAAGTCCTGGCCGCCAACTCCCTGTTCGTGCGATTGCTTATGCTCTTTTGGACCACAAATTTGACTTAAATGACAAATATGATGGCCTCCAAAGAGAAGTGATGAAGAGATATTTGAAGCGTATCCTCGTCAAGTCGAAAGCCAAAAAGGATAAGGAAGATGATGGAAAGGTTGGAGTGGGGTTGAAGGATTTGATGTTTGATTTGGTTCGGGAGATTGAGTATGGATTCTATTACTCTTCTCGAGTTGGTGAAAAGCAAAAGGTTCCTTCCGAGCCAATTTCTCTTCCAGAAGATGAATACGATGAATACCAAGCGCCAATTCGTTTGATTTCGGTTGCGCATGGGTTGAGGGATGTGATGAAGCCACTTACCCCTCTTCAAGTAAATTTCAACCAGAAACCACAAGAGGAGGAGGTAAGCAAGGAGGAGAAGGAGAGGTTGATTTTGGAGGGTGCGTTGAAATGGATCCAAGTTCCATGTGTTCTTCGAGTGTTGACGGTTGCTGCCTACCATGCTATAATCACAGCAACTCGCCACACCCTCCCAGAGTATCTTTTTTGGGATAAGACGCAACTATTCTTCTATTTTTGGTTTGCTGTCGGTTCATACTCGATTCAAAAATTATGTGATGTTTACAGGCGATTCGAGCAGCCAGGAGAGTTTCAGGGCCATGTGGAGGGGGTGTTGGGGGTTATTCGTGAGGGGAAGTTGGACTTTTCGGGGGTTCTTTGTTCTTGGGTGGAGAAAGACTCTTCTTTGTCTTCTCCTTCGATTTACGACTATGTTATGGTTCAAGTGAAGAAAGGAGAGGGGGTTGTCAATGGTGTTGCCAATGATGATTCTTCTCGTGAAAGACCAAAGCCCAGAACCCTCCCCATCGATCTTTTGGAATCAAACCTTGTTTTTGTGATCAAGAGGTGGAATGGGAAGGAAGGGGTCTTGGAAGAGAACGAGTTGTCAGTTGAAGAAGTTGCCTCCTCGCCCTCTCTTTTAACTCAGTTGTGGACTCGTCTTTTCCATCCTTTCATGGGGAGGTACGGGTGGAAAGGAAGGAAGAGTAGGATGTTTGGGTTGGATGAAGTTGATTGGGAGGTTTTTTTTTTTTTTTTTTTTTTTTTTTTTTTTTTTTTTTTTTTTTTTTTGACCATATTCCCAAAGGTGGTCAAAGCACTCACAAATGAAGATTTTCGTGAGTCACTCGATCAAAGTCAAGTTTCCGAGTACCTCTCTGCCAAGTGCTGGAAATTGAAGCGATACCTTCCCTTTGTCCCTCCCCCTCCAGTTGTGAAACAAATCAAAGGTGCAAACGTTGTTTTCCGTCCAAATGGTCTCCCCGGCAAGAAGCCTCACCTCGGGATTTGTTTCCTTGGTCATGTTGATTCTGGGAAATCAACTCTCGCTGGTCAGCTCCTTGTTCAGTCTGGGGTTGTCCCACAGCATGTTATTGAGCGGTATGAGAGGTTGGCGATGGAGGTGGGGAGACCCTCCTCGAAGCTGGCGTTCATCATGGATCGTTTGAAGGAGGAGCGGGAGAGGGGGATTTCTATTGTCAGTGAGGCGTGGGGATTTGAGACAACTTCTTTGGAGTTTGATCTTGTGGATGTTCCTGGGCACCGAGATTTTGTGAAGAGTATGGCGAGGGGGATGGGGATGGCTGATGCGGCGATCTTGGTGATTGATGCAACTGTGGGGGCTTTTGAGACGGGGATCTCGAGGTTTGGGTGGACTCGTTCTGGCTCGTTGTTGGCTTATTGTTTCGGGGTGAAGAGGTTTGTGGTTGTTGTGAACAAAATGGATGTGGTTGGGTGGGAGGAGGGGAGATTTGAGGAGATTAAGAGGGAGGTGGTGAGGTGCTTGGAGAAGGTTGGGGTAAAGAGGGAAAATATTGCCGTTTTGCCAATTTCTGCCTCTTTGAATGAGAACGTGACCTCCCCCTCACCCCATTTGTCTTGGTTCAAAGGCTGGGAGAGGGAGGCGAACGGAGGAGGGGGGGATACAGGGAAGGTGAAAGGGATGACGCTTTTAGATGCGATGGATGGAGTTCCTGTTCCTGTGAGAAGGAGCGATCTCCCTGTGAGAATGCCTGTTCAAAGGGTCCATGATTTGTTGTGTGGGACAGTTATCACAGGGAAGGTTGTGCAGGGAAAGGTGGAGGTCGGGAAGTCTTATGTGTTGCAACCACAGGGGAAGAAGGTTGTTGCGAGGAGCATTGAAGTTTACAACCGCAGGAGACCAGAGGGGAGGACAGGGGATTTGATTGGTATTTGTGTTGCTGGGGTGTCAGTGAGTGAGCTTTGGGCAGGGAGTGTTTTGTGTGAATCGGATTCCTTTTCTCCCTCTTCTTCTTCTTCTTCGTCATCTTCTGTTGGAGGAAAGAAGCTCTCAAAAAAGAAAGAAAACAAGAAAGACCTGAAGATGGTCTCCTCCATCATCTCCGTTCAGATGGTTGGTTTGAATATTGTTTCACAGATGTTGCCAGGCAAAATGGGGATGTTGCACGTCCACGCTGCTGTTGTTCCCTACAAAGTCCTCACCGTGACTGCCACCGACAAGAAAACCGGAAAAGAAATTGAGGGAAGGAAAGGGGTGAAACAGGGGGATGGGGGTTTGATGGTTTTGGAGCTCACCAAACCCGCGTATGTGGAAGTTTTCAAAGATTGTCCCGCTTTGGGAAGATTTGCTATGCTGGGGAACGTGGGGGTTGAGGGGGTCGGGGTTGTGAAGGAGGTTCGGGAGTGGAATGGTCCTGGTAAATCTGGAGGGGTGAAGAAGAGCACCTTCTTCCATTGATGAAGTTGGTAACACCAACAAAAAAATAAATATTTTAACTCTCCCAATTACACTCTCTTTCTTTTCTTTTATTGGAATTGCTAGTGCCCCCCCTCTCAGCGAGAGATGTGCACAATCTTCACCAAAGCCAACCAGGTTAACAGAACAAACGTGAAAATCAAACCATAAGTGACCCCCAGGTATGGCCATTTGTGACTCGAGTCCATAGACAAAGATGAAATCAATTGGTCTCCATTCGTGATAGGACAATAGTACTGCACCTCTGTCCCCACGGGGACTGCAACAGCGCCTTCTGTTCCATCAGGACCACAGTTGAATTCCATGCCTTCCAGCTCGTTCACGGTCATCCCTTCCAAAGGGTAACGAACAAAGGAGACGTAGTATCCCCAGATCCACCAGGGGGGAATTTCGTCCTTGGGAATAAAGAAACCCGCAAGCATGTTGGAGATGGTGATTGTTACGCCTGGCAAGATAATTTTGAGCCATAGAAGAAAGAAAGGAAGGGTAGGGAAAACAGAGAGAAAGAAAGAAAACCTGCAAGGAGTGTCCCAACAGGAGCATTGAAAGCCACCACAGAAATGAGGTTCACAAGACAGAAGGAAAGAATAGAAGCTCCAAAGCCCACGAGGAAATAATAAAAGATAGCTTCGGGTGTACGGAGAAATCCAGCCATAAAATATTGGGGGATTGCGAAAAGCAAGAAGGATGCCAGCTGAACAACAATGGTGAGAAAAAATAAATGGTATTTGTAGAGACTACATGCTGCCAAAACAGGGAAAAGAAATCCAAAAAAAAAAAAAAAAAAAAGGGGGGGNAAAAACCTCTCGCCCTTGGAAGAGCATATCATTGGATTTGGGGGAACAAACTTGAAGAGGAAGATCTGGCAAGATTAAGCCAAGCAAATACACCAAAGCACGGTAGCTCCCAGAAAGTCTCTCGCGATAGAACGCAGGGCGATCCAAAATAATCAATGTCACTTGGGTGAAACTGTTCAAAGTCGCCATAATCAAGAGGAAAAAGAATGAGGACAAGCGAGTTTGAGGTCCCGTCTGCCCATGCCCAGCATCCAAAAACACCACCCCTCCAAGCAGCCCCATGATCAAATTTCGGATCATCCTGACTCGGAAGTCCTGTGGACGTCTCAAATGGGACTTCATCGCACGTGCGAGAATTTCTTTACATTGGACAGAAAATGAAGCCGGGTATTTGGAGTCATATTCGGCGATCCTGGCGTTGGACATCTTGTCGTTGACGGAAGATTTGCGACTCAAATCTATGGACGTCCCTCCCATTTCTTTGTTCACTTCGACTTGGGCATTTCTGAAAAAGGGCATATTGTAAGTTTTGAAGGAAATAATAGCACTCGGGGGGTGTAGGTTTGAGGGGGGTTGAACCTTTGACGCGCAAAAGAGGCCCACATTTCAGCAGGGTCATTGGGACCATCTTCCATCGACGCAATTCCCAACGCAAAATCTGCTGGGTTCTCATACGCTGGCATTCGGAGCCCCAATTGAGATTGAAAATAGTCTCTCATTTCGTCCACATGACCATCAAATACCACTTTTCCTCCCCTTTTGAGGAGAAGCATGTGGGAAAAGAGCGAAAAGATTTGAGAGGAGGGCTGATGGATTGTGCACACCACCGACATGCCCTTCTCGGCTTCTTCTTTCACAACTCTAAATGGAGTGGTGGTTGAGAAAAAAAAAAAAAACAAGAGGAAAATAAATAAAAATGAACTTAATAATCTCTGATGCTTCAGTTGTGTCAAGCCCAGAGGTTGGCTCGTCCAAAAACAACACTGAAGGATTGGTGACTAACTCCACTGCCACTGTCAACCTCTTTTTTTGTTCAAGCCTCAAATTTTTGACAAGAACCTTGAAAGGGGGTTAGATCAAAAACGAGCCCAGCCCAATAAACCCTCATAAATAAAACAAAACAAAACAAAACAAAACAAAACAAAACAAAAAAAAAAAAAANAAAAAAAAAAAAAAAAAAAAAAAAAAAAAAAAAAAAAAAAAAAAAAGCGGGGGTTTTTTTTGCGAACTTGTTCACAATAACCAGTGTATCGACAAAAAAACTCATCGCGCTCTCTCCCATTAAACAAAATCTCACCATCAATAGCACCTGCAGTTTTTCTCCCAGCAATTACATCCATGAGAGTGGCTGATCAACAAAATAATGTTAGCCAAAAGAAAAAAAAAAGAGGAAAAAAAAAGACGTCCAAAAGAAAAAACAAACATTTTCCAGCACCAGAAGGACCCATCAAAGCCATCATCATCCCAGGCTCAACGTAGATTGAAACTGAATCCAAGAGCTTCAAATCCATCCTTGCAGGGAAACAAGGACAACAACTGCATGTTTCAGACACTGAGCTCCCAATCTTGTTCATCAACCCAACATTTGTATATTCTCCCTCCTCAGCGCCATTCTTTGTCTCCTCTTCTTCCAAGAAATCACTCGCTGCGCTTGATTCCCCCCCTTCTCCTCCACCCCCCATTTGACTTTCTTCATCATTTGGGGTTTCAGCAGCACCTTCAACAGAGTAGCTCAGGTTCTTTGCCTCCAAATAAACTCGAGGCTTTGCGGCTCTTTTTGCTTCGAGGTCTTCAGGAGGAAACGTATCAACTTTGGAATCAACATCTATCAACCACTCACCCTCTCCTTCCTCTTCGTCTTGTTTGTACTTTTGTCTCAGCATTTCTATGGAAAAACATAAGGTTAAAAGAAGATATGGAGAGGGATAGGGAAAGGGAAAAAAAAAAAAAGTAAAATAAACCTGGCTTCTCGTGTTTCACATACTTCAACGCAATGAAAAACATGACTTGGAAAGTACAACCCAAAAGCGCCAAAAAAAGGATACAAAACCACTTCCACGATTGGTCTGTCTCCAATCCAAGGGCGGCCAGATACTGAAAAAAACGATGAGAAGAGGGGGGGGGGAGGAGAAGGGAGAAGAGAAAAAAAAGAAACCTGGTCTCCGTTGGTAATTGGACAAACTTGGGATCCGTCATACCCTCCGTCTGCATATGGTTCATCCAAAGCTGGCAAGAAAAGAATGAGTCCAAAGTGCCAAATAGGTCAATTTTAAAATTCATCAACCTGGGTGAGAGAAAAAAAAGGAAAAGAAAGAAAAAGAGAAAAAGATTACCTGGGTCATCTAATGGAGGAACAAGCTCATCGCTCGTGCATTTGTACTCTTGACCACCTAACTCATTGATCAAAGAGGCTGCAAAAATAGATGAGTTTTTTTTTTTTTTAGTTTTCTCCCCTTTCCTTTTCCTCCATTACCTTCATAAGCCCAACGGAAGGGAGAAATGTAGGTGAGCCAACGAGCTGCCCAAGGAATTTCATCGATCCTTCGAAAGAAGCCAGCAAGCAAGATAAACCCACCAAGCGTGAATGGCCCCATTCCTTGAGCTGTGACATAGGAGCTGGGTGGGAGAGAGTTAAATGGTGAAATGGGAGAAGAGATGAAAAGAAAAGAGAAGAGAAGGAAGCAAACCTATTGATTTGAGCAATCAAACGAACCCAACCATCACAAGCCAACTGTAACAAAACACCAACGAAAATGAGAAAGATAAACCGCCCCCCCCCATCTTTGTCACTCAACCCAATCAGCCAATACGCGACAGAAGCAAAGAGGGAGACATCCAGAATTAGATTAGGGAGCATATGAACTAATCCTGCAATAAAATAGGGGAAGGTGGAGAAATAGCGTTTTGATCGTTGTAGTTGAAAAACCTCTCGCCCTTGGAAGAGCATATCATTGGATTTATTGGCCTGGAAGAAAAAAAAACAGCTTAGACAAAATGAGAGGGGAAGAAGGAGAGAGAGAGAGAGAGAGAGAGAGAGAGAGAGAGAGAGAGA